>OU795041.1:50103384-50376307 GCA_917208275.1 Patella pellucida | reverse complement strand
AAAAATAGATAATTTAAAGGAGCTTTGCTGAATATTGAGTATGTTTAATACAGCGCTTTAAAAGGATTGTTCAAAGCTGTGTTGCACTAATGTTTTAGTTTTAAAGATCACATAAAATGACCGTACTAAAGATATATGCATTTGAAGCCTGTTTTATTACAAATACTTTAAACCTATTTCACAACAGTCTTATCAAAATTGGTCGATATCTGCAAGGGAATTTGCTAAATAATTTCAGTCAAATCTATCAACTCTGAACCGAGAATTCAGAAATTGAGCAGGGAATCGGATCCTAATTCAGTAATAAATTAGATTACATTTCAGACCTAAGATGTAATATTTATATATTTTATGATGATTAATATTTTGAATATATTGTCTAATGTCTAAGGGGGGCCGAGTCCTTTGAATCAAAGGGAACATTAATTATGTCCCTGAAGTTTGTTTTCAATAACGTATCGTTTATGCAACGTTAGTTAATTATAATGTAAGTCAGGTGGACCTTATATTAATTCAGTCGTGTGCAAGAAAACACTGTCGTGACTTCTTTGATGATGATTTACAAATTAAACTTGATTATCAAATAAACAACTCATTTATTATTAATTCTTCATACTTATAGCTCTTATTATTAATAAATAGTTTATAAACGGCATGGAGAAGGAGTAATTATTCGTATGTTAGTAAGAAAAACAAAGGTTAATAATAATTGCTTGCCCTTTTTCTGATGTCAAATGTTCTATAAATTATTGTTTAGTCATTTATTCACAAGACAAATCCACAATCAACTCTCTTGAACATCGGGTAGCCGAGGCATTAAATGGATTAAAAAAATATATATATGCTAAATATCTATGTTGGGCGTTAAAATTGAAAATCGAGACTTAATTGTTGTGGCAATGGTGCTTGTTGACAATCGAAATATTTTTGTCAAAATTTAACACATTCATAACTTTGCTCGGAATAAACGAATTTGACTGAGCTTTTGAATAAACAGATAAGAACAACAAGGTTTGTTTTTTCGAAGAGAGAGAGAGAAAGAGAGAGAGAGAGAATAACGTACGGTTCAATTTTTTTTTCAATTGTTCGCTGAACCCGGCTGAACAGGCGACTCTACTCCTTATTACGTACAACCAGTGCAGGCCTTGTAACACAACAACGCAGACGCCTTAACCCTACTCTACTCCCCTTATTGTTGTAGGGAATCGAAACCACTGTACTTGGGCCATTGACAGATCTTGTGATTTCACACGCACGCGTTAAAGCCCATGTCTAACACATTTTATAAGTTGTATGTTGTATATACCGTTACGGGATAATTGTTTTATAATAGGTCTACATAATTAATAATTTGTTGTAAGTTTGGTTTTTTTTATCAGACATTTTTGGCGGGAAAAAATATGAATATTTTTAATTAATAAAATATTATCTATTTTGGCGGGAAAAAATGAAAGCCAGGGTGAGCCCGAATTACACGTATTTAAATATGACCTGGTAAATTGAGACTGACGCGACTTCCTAGGCGAAACTCGAAAAGTCGCCAGTACGACAGCAAGCCAAAATGATATCTATTTTGGCGGTAAAAAATGAAAGCCAGGGTGAACCCAAATTGCACGTATTCAAATGCGACCTGGTGAATTGAGACTGCAATAACTTCCTATCCGAAACTCGAAAAGTCGCCAGTAGCCTACGACGGCAAGCCAAAATGATAGGTCGCTAAGCGCGACGGCTTGCATTATGGCTTGGTATGCGTGTTTCCGCCTTCTTACTGACTAAGTCTAAAATCTACAAGACGGTAAGTACACAAGCCAAAATAAATGCAAGTCGAAAATAAGAAATAAGGAAAAAACAAGTGGCGCTATTATCGCAGTGAATAATATTTTTTATTATTATTATTTTCAAGTTGATTTTGGCTTGTATAGCAGGCTGTCTCCCTCACCGTCTGAGATCACGGTGGCTAAGTGGGTAAGGCGCTGGTTCGCTAGCCTGGAGGTCGGATGTTCGATCCGGCGTGATTTCCCCTTGTCAGTGATGCAGAAGGAGGGCCTGACAAGGACAGCTGCCTAGTCGTTCGGATGGGACGAAAAACCGAGGTCCCGTGTAAATATTGGAGTGCACGTAAAAGATCCCTTGGCAGTTGGAATTCGATATAAGAGTAGGCCGTAGTGCCGCTGCCCGGGCAAAATTTCCCCTCGTAGCACACTGTATGGCATATGCCCGTCTTCAGTTAGCCTGGTACTGTGCTTAAGCGTAGGACGTTAAACCCCATTTCATTCATTCATTCATTCCCTCACCGTCTGTCGTAACTTATACTATTCGACATTCGTGTTTTGAAGGTCCGGCGAAAAGAAGAAATTACGAATGGTGGTTATATAATAAGCTTCTATACTTACAATACCCAACAACCAATACCAAACAGTACTTTCAGAATAAATTTCTACCTTTTAAAATATTTTTAAAAGATAGTAAGCTGGCACTGCCAGGCAGGATACGCCCAGATTTTCGAGAGATGGATAGGGAACAAGCAAAACTGAAAGTGATTTTTCCTACAGTCAAAGGCCATAATTCATTAAGTTACAATTTGATATGCACAAATATCGAAAAGAATCAAGATGTTTAGTTTATAAACATGCAATTCAAGTTTCATCAAAATCGAAATTAAAATTGTGACCTCTACAGGGTCCACAACTTTGAGATACCATATTTTTTACACTTTTCCCGTACAAACGGTGGCCATTTTGTCTGGCAATTATGGTCCGATTTTAGAGAAATTCGAACCCAATCTTCCGTAGGGTGTATCCGTGATAGAGTCAAACGTTTTTTTAAACCGGATAATAATAGGGACCTCCAGAGGGACCATAGGGGATTTTTTGGACAATCAGAGGTCATAATTCAGTAAGTTATGATCCGATATGTGCAAATAACAAGAGGAACCAATCTTTGGGTTATAACCATGCATTTCAAGTTTCATCAAAATCAAATTAAAATTGTAACCTCTACAGGGTCCACAACCTTGATAAACCATTTTTTAACAGTATTCACGTACAAACGGCAGCCATTTTGTATGGTAATTTTGGTCCTATTTTCCCGAAATTTGAACGCAACCTTCCTTAGCTTGTATTAACGGTGATATATTCAAACGATTTTTAAATCGGATAATAATTGTGACCTCCAGAGGGACCACAAGCTAAGCAAAGGCAATTTTGTGTATAATCAGGGGCCTTAATTCAGGAAGTTACAATCCGATATGCGCAAATATCGAAAGGAACCAAGATCTTTGGGTTATAACCATGCATTTCAAGTTTCATCAAAATCGAATTTAAATTGTGACCCCTACAAGGTCCACAACCTTGATATACCATTATTTAACAGTATTCGCGTACGAACGGCGGCCATTTTGTATGGTAATTTTAGTCCGATTTTTTCGAGATTCAATCCGAAACCTTCCTTAGGGTGTAACGGTGATATAATCTAACGGGTTTTCAAATTGGATAATAATTGTGACCTCCAGAGGGACCACAAGCTAAAATAGGAGATTTTGCGTATAATCAGTGGCCCTAATTCAGGAAGTTATAATCGGATATGCGCAAATATCGAAAGGAACGAAGATCTCTTTGGGTTATAACCATGCAATTCAAGTTTCATCAAAATCAAATTAAAATTGTGACCTCTACAGGGTCCACAACCTTGATATACCATTTTTCAACAGTATTCGCGTACAAACGACAGCCATTTTGTATGGTAGTTTTTGTTCGATTTTTTAGAAATTCGAACTCAACCTTCCTTAGGGTGTAACGGTGATATTCAAACGGTTTTTCAAATCGGATAATAATTGTGACCTCCAGAGGGACCACAAGCTAAAATATGAGATTTTGCGTATAATCAGGGGCCCTAATTCAGGAAGTTATAATCGGATATGCGCAAATATCGAAAGGAACCAAGATCTTTGGGTTATAACCATGCAATTCAAGTTTCATCAAAATCAAATTAAAATTGTGACCTCTACAGGGTCCACAACCTTGATATACCATTTTTCAACAGTATTCGCGTACAAACGACAGCCATTTTGTATGGTAGTTTTTGTTCGATTTTTTAGAAATTCGAACTCAACCTTCCTTAGGGTGTAACGGTGATATTCAAACGGTTTTTCAAATCGGATAATAATTGTGACCTTCAGAGGGACCACAAGCTAAAATAGGTGATTTTGCGTATAATCAGGGGCCATAATTTAGGAAGTTAAAATTCGATATGCGCAAATATCGAAAGGAAGCAAGGTCGTTTGGTTATAACTATGCATTTCAAGTTTCATCAAAATCGAAATTAAATTGTGACCTCTACAGGGTCCAAAACCTTGATATACCATTTTTTAACAGTATTCGCGTACGAACGGCGGCCATTTTATATGGTAATTTTGGTCTGATTTTTCCGAAATTCGAACTCAACCTTTCTTAGGATGTAACGGTGATATAATCGAACGGGTTTTTTTAAATCGGATAATAATTGTGACCTCCAGAGGGATAACAAGCTAAAATAGGTGATTTTTCGGACAATCAGGGGCCATAATTCAGGAAATTACGTTCTGATAAGCGCAAATATCGAAAGGAACCAAGATCTTTGGGTTATAAACATGTGTGTCAAGTTTCATCGAAATCAGTTCAAAATTGTGACCTCTACAGGGTCCACAAGCTAAAAGCGTGATTTTTCGTACAATCAGGGGCCATAATCCATGAAGTTTTGATCCGATACATGCCAATATCGAAAGCAGCCGAGATCTTTTGGGGAGGGGCGACGACATAATACGTCCACATGAAAATGTGGGCGTATAAAAATGTCTCCATATTATCCGTTATTTTTATCCTATATTTTCTATATTTATGCATTCGTGTATGTATATATACTTTATATATTTATACAGGGTTTACACATATAGAATTGTTAATTAGTTGGGGTTTTTTTAATTTATACATAAATATTGATATTTTTCAAAATACTTTTAGGTGAGTTCCTGTATAAAAGAGAGAAGTACAGATTTAACCACGTGTCAATGTAAACCACATTTTTATGGTCAGTTTTGCCACCGTATCATATCATGTAAGTATTTAAATATCCATTCATCGTACCCTGTGAGGACACTATTGGTGTCAGTCATAGAACTCGTTAAACACGTTCAAAATATAATTTTAACACAGATCATTGCTACAATAGATGCGCAATGTAGATTTCTATACAAACGGAAGTGACGAACACAAAAGGAAAACACGAATTAGCATTTTATATAACTGACTGAAGTGACAACAGATACACGGGCGAGTTTCTGATCACTTACAATTCCTAAGAACAAGAAGACCAAAAGTTGTTACGTGAGACTATGAGAGGATAACTGACAATTCAAAAAGTAGTTCAATATCACTAGATAAGAGAACACAAAAAATAGAAATAAGTCCGTCAATTCACTTGGTTTTTTTTCTATATTTTCTATATGACAGCCAATTTCTGTTTTGAATTGTCAGATATCCTCTCACGGTCTCATATAACAACTTTGGTCTTCGAAGGAATTATTAGTACGCAGGAATCCGACCGTATATTTGTTATCACTCGTCACTTCAGTCGGTAATATAGAAGGACAACTTGTGTTTTCCCTTTGCATTCGTCCCTTCCGTTTGTTGAAACCCTGATTACGCATCTATCGTAGCAATGATCTCTGTTTTAAAATTATATTTGGAACGTGTTGAACCAGTTCTATCACCTATTATGTGATAATGACAGACACCAATATTGTCCTTTAATACTATTATGTTTGTTGAACTATACACCCATATGAACTGATTGTTTATGTTTGTTTTTTATTTATTTATTCAGCTTGTAAAGATGTATCGGAGTCTAAAGTTAACCCAGTAAATGGTGTATATTCTGTGATAATTGATAATGGAAATATCATACAACTATTCTGTGACTTTCAACCAGATAGAATTATCAGTTTTATTTCCAAATATTCTTTCTCGAATTTGACGAATACAGATCTTGACTTTTATTCTAACAAAAAAAGCGTTATAATGAGACAAGACTGGATATCAGAACAACGAGACGCCATTTTAGGTCAACTGTCGATGTACCCAGACAATCAAGATTTGAAGATTTCTATCAACGCACCAGTCGACTACCTCCCAACAACAAATGGTATCCTAGGAGATTATCTGTATATTGGGTTTTTGAAAAATTCAATGATAAGCAGTGGGACGACAAATGGCTTCGCAACTAATGGAAACCAATATACATTTCCAAATTGTGGCCCAGGTGGATTCAGTTATTTTGCATTTTATCCGAATTTGGAAGACAATCAACCTACTGATAGACAAAACTATTCAGGTCGAGTGGACATGTTTGCTTGGTCAAAGAATACAAAGGCAGTGGAGTTAAATCAAGAATTACCCGATGAATTTTTCTATGTCACCGAAATACATTTTGGTGGATGTGGTGGGTATACTGTATCAACAGAATGGTCCCACATTCATGCCGCTTCTTTGGGACTCATTACCTAAAATATAGGAAAGGTTATCATGGATGTCTTAGCTACTTGTGTATTTTGCATTGACAAGGAAATAATATTCGTATCATATCTAGATTTATCAATACAAAGAAGAATTTGCGCATATCGGACCATAACTCCCCGAATTAGCTTGTGGTCCCTTTAAAGGTCACAATTATTATCCGATTTTAAAAACCGTTTGATTATATTATATCACCGTTACACTGTTATAAAGGTTGGGTTATACAAAATACTGTAAAAGATAGTAAGCTGGCGATGCCAGACAGGATACGCCAACATTTTCGAGAGATGGATAGAAAACAAGCAATAACGAAAGTGATCTTTCCTACGAACAAAGGCCATAATTTATTAAGTTACAATTTGTTATGCGCAAATATCGAAAGGAACCAAGATCTTTGGGATATAACCATGCATTTAAAGTTTCATCAAAATCGAATTAAAATTGGGACCTCTACAGGATCCACAACCTTGATATACCATATTTTAACAGTATTCGCGTACAAACGGCGGCCATTTTGTATGGCAATTTTGGTCCGATTTTCCGAAATTCGAACTCAACCTCCCTTAGTGTGTAACGGAATTTCAAATCGGATAATAATTGTGACCTCCAGAGGGACCACACGCTAAAATAGATGAGTTTTCGGACAATCAGGGGCCATAATTCAGGAAATTACGTTCCGATAAGCGCAAATATCAAAAGGAACCAAGATCTTTCGGTTATAACCATGCATGTCAAGTTTCATCAAAATCGGTTCAAAATTGTGACATCTATAGGGTCTGCAAGCTAAAAACGTGATTTTTCGTACAATCAGGGGCCATAATTCAGGAAGTTATCTTCTGAAATATGCAAAGATCTTTGGGATATAAAGATAAGTACAATCAGGGGCCATAATCCATGATGTTTTGATCCGATACATGCCAATATCGAAAGCAGTTGAGATCTTTTGGGGGTGAACCTATATTTCAAGTTTCGTCAAAATCGAGTAAGAATTGTGACCTGCAGAGTCCACAAACAATTGTGGACGGACGGACGTCCGGACGGACAGGGGCGACGACATAATACGTCGTTTGATTAGAGGTAATCCCAATACATACTGCTATTCTGAGTGGATATTGTTGTTTAAATTTTGATTGGTCAGTAGTCCGCCTACCAACCAATCACTAGCTGCCCTACAGAAGCTTTACATTTAAAACGAGTGCCAGTATTGAACAAAATATGTTTACATAACGTAACGTCATGGCTCATTAGTTTTATTGTGACTAATTAACCAATGCATAGCAGAATACTGCAGTAAAACTAATTGTGTGACAAACGAGGCTATCAAGTCGAATGAAATATAAAACAATACTGTTTGGAAACGAACATACTTTCACCGTTTTTAATACCTTAAATCACTTTTAGGGAAGACCCAGAATAAACGAAGTACTGTCATGTTGCTGTACTCAAGTGATAGCTTTCATTGAACGGTGAGAATAGACCCATTCCCGAATAAAGTTCAAGAATCAGACGCTATTCCAGCAATGGCCAGAGAGGGATTTCTCGGGCCATTGCTTCAGGAATATGCTTTCTACTAGATTTCACTTAAATGTACGTAACTTCCTGTAAGTTAAGGCCAAGAGGTATCCAAAGGCACTGTTAGGTATCAAATTGTCCCTTAAAGTTCATATTCCTGAAGCAACGGCCCGAGAAATCCATCTCTGGCCATTGCTAGATTTGGTTCGGATTCTTGAACTTTTTAGTAAGTGTGTCTATTCTTCTCGTTCAATCAAATCTACTACTTACGTACAGTAACATGACAGTCCGTCGTTTAATCTTAGGTCTTCCTTAATATTTTGGACAAAGATTTAAGCTATTAAAACGTTGAAAGTCTGTTCGTTACCATACAGTATTGTTTACTTTACGTCAATACCGATAGCCTCGTTTGTCACGCAATTAGTTTTGCTGCAATATCCTGCTATGCGCTGGTTAATATAGCATTAAAAAAACGTGCAGCCATGACGTAACGTTATGTAAACATAGTTGCCCTAATTAAACGTTCTGTTTTAAAGGTAATACCTTTGTAACGAAGTCAGTGATTGGTCAGTAAAAGGACCACTGACCAGTCATAATTAGTGACAATAATACCCACTCAGTCCAGCAGGCAGCAGGGAGTAGTAGGATTAGCTCTAATCAAACGGAACACTGCGAGGAGGATGCTTAAAGTTAAGCTGCCTTAATTTTTAAGTGTTCGTCTTTGAGTGAGAAATATCCACTTAGCTTTAAGTGACCTATGGGAGGTACCTCAAAGTTAAGTGAGATTATAAAGCCTTCTTTTAACACTGTAGTAGTAGTCCTGTAGTGGCGATTTTAAAAGTTAGGGGATTCAGATTGAAATAAAGACAATGTCGATGAGCCTAGCTGGCCTCAAATTTCTTTTTTCGTCGGCAGCTTTGATGTTGTGATGCCATAATAGAGTAAAAGGCTATTACTACCGGGATAGTTAGGGATATCTTTTTCCGGTCATCTATCATGTTCGTACGAAAGATGCATGTTGCATTGTATTTTACATGAATTAATACAACCAATTGTGTATATATGGGAATGGGCGAGGGGTTTAATATAGGCTATGTATGTTCCCCAATCCCTATTCAGATACAAATCTGAATAAAAATATTGCTTATAAAAAAAAATGGGCTGTAAAAAAATAAATTGTGCCTTGCTTTTAGCGTTAGTATAAATAATTTCTAAAAGTCTATAAAGCCATGTCATCACAAATGAATTTACCGTAACTTTATTATATGACAATAGTGGAAACATGATTAAGCATATATACGAACATGATAGATGATCGGAAAAAATTATCCTTATTTCGGGGGTAATCCCCTTTTACTCTATTATGGCACCACAACCAAAAAAAAAAATTTAGGCCAGCTACGCTCGGCGACAATGTCTTTATTTCAATCTGAATCCCCTAACTTTTAAAATCGCCACTACGGGACTACTACTACAGTGTTAAAAAAAGGCTTTATAATCTCACTTATCTTTAAGGTACTTCCCATAGGTCACTTAAAATTAAGTGAATATTTCTCACTTAAACTGGCCTTTTAATACCACTTAAAGACTAACACTTAAAATTTAAGGCAGCTTAACTTTAAGTGAAAATTTGATACTAAACAGTGCCTTTGAATACCACTTGGCCTTAACTTACAGGAAGGTACGTATATTTAAGTGAAAGCTAGTAGTTAAGTGGCTATCTTAGACTTAAGATATCCTTTGAATACGGACCCAGATCTACAAAAACGTTCGAATATATCACCGTTACACTATGATCGTGATTTAGTGTGAATTCTGTTAAAATCGAACCAAAACTACTGGAACAAATGGTCACCCGTTGTACGCAAATAGAGGGAGAGAGAGAGAGCGAGAGCGAGAGAAATGAGGTACATGTATAACGTCCACTCATTACACTCACCCTGTACGTTCAGGGACCTTGTTATTGAATCCTTGACGAAAACGTTTGGCTTCCCAGTCAATTTTACAGGGAACCCTTTTACTGCTAAACGGTCGCGTGTCAGTCAATGTGAACGCCTGACAAATGTAACTGAGCATCTTAATTAGTGAGAAAATAAGACCTTATTTACCTCGCCAGAACCAGTAGCCTATGAGCGACACTACACGCTGTTAAAAAGTACGTCTCGGTCTTCTAACAGATTTGGCCGACTTCATTGAAAGGGTAATGCGGATGTAATGAGACCGGCGTTCAGAGCTGAACTAGGTACAGGGTACAGGTCAGATGTCTTCAAGGATCAAAGATCCTTATCAATTTTGATTAACATCGAAGTTTTTCTTGTGGGTTAGCTGCTGTTGAGACATCTGCACTGTGGGCTTATTCACAACCTTGTTTCCGACAAGTACAAACTTTCTCAACACAAACTGAGTTACGATTGGTTAATATTATCACCTGATAGTAATGTGGGGCCGCGTTGACTGTGTCAGAAGTCCGGTAAACTCACCACGGACTCCCGGTCAACGGAATCCTTGGGCATTTAGCAATGTGCAAGTATTGTAAACACATTATAAACAATATTTATAATTCGATCTCATTGAAAAATACATGCTGTTTGCATTACTAATTCATGAAGCTTCACAAATTTAAAGTATTGCTATTTATTATTTCAAGATTTATTGCCCTTGTTTCACTTCTTAGTACCCTGTGAACGCTCTAATGACTACAGTTTTCATCCGATCTATATTAATTTTATATGCATTATATAAGCAAGTCTATATGCATTATAGGTTGAAAGAAGTTATCACTCGACCTGTATCAAATTTATATATGTTTTTTTACATTAGTAGTACAAAGACGAATATTCCTGTCAATTAATTCTAGAGTTATCCCCTTGTTTCACTTTTTAAAACCCAGCAAACGCTCTTACGACTAAAGTTAACACCCGTTCTATATAAAATAAATCTGTATGCCTTTTTTAAAAATTAGCGAAACGAAGAATCTATAGAATTTCAACAATTTCCGTTAAATGCTTCTTTTTTTTTTCTTTTTTTTTTGTAACATATTTATTCAATTTAAAAATCATATAACAATTGTATAAGGAGTAATATAGTATTAGTAACAATTTAAACTTCAGATGTACATTATTTTTTCATATATGTTAGTTAGAAAAATATACTATGTGAATATCCATGTGGATCTACTATACTGTATTTACAAAAGTGGTCCCTTAAGTGTTATACTTTCTTCGTTATAGTTGGAGTAATTGTTATTCTTTGTGAATATATTATTAAAAACACTCACAGAATGTGTTTTAATATATTTTAGCTGGTGTTTAACTAGGGATTTAAACATTTTTCATACATTTAAGATAATTCCCGAATCAAGACAAACTTGTCTTCTTTTATAAATAGATAGCCTTGCTAAGGATAAAATAACATTCATAAAATAACGCTCTATATCCGTCGATGATTTATGTATTCCTAATATGAAGTACTGTTCTAGATCTGTGGCAGAGAAACCTAGCGGTCTTAAGTCAATGAATAAACTTCGAAATATTTCAACTAAATATTCATTATATGGACAACTAAATAACATAATATGGCAAATTGTTTCAACTTCATTTTTACATAGCGGATCATCTTCTGTTATTTTGATCCTGTAGAGTTTTTCTTTCGTGTACACAATGTTATGAATTATTCTGAAATCCAATTCTATCGCATCAGTATGTTTATATGGTAGAAATACACTTTTATAATTATTTCGACAGAGGTTAAACCCCCTTTCTTGCCAAAATCTCGCACTTGTTGGTGGATTATAGTGCTTGGATCTCAGAATATCGTAGCATGTTTTTACACTAAATTCGGAGAACTTAATCAGTCTACCATTAACATTTATTTCGATATCGATTAATGCCATCCGTTTTTCTACAGTGGAGGGTGATGAAATTAATTCTACCCAATATTTTTCCATACAACTGTTTAACTGTGGCGCATTTAAAATTTGGAAACAGTTCCAGCACCTTTTCTACTATTGTTTCTGTTGTATAGAAACCCGGAATGATTTCGTAGCTAATATGTGCTACCGTTGTCAATTGACTTTAAATAAAAATATCACTATTCTTAATGGTTTTACCGTTTTCTAAATTAAGATTACAAAATAGTGACTGTTTCAAAACCTCGCCAATATTTCGGGGTGTACATTTAAATTCACCTCGAAAAGTATCCCAAGCTATTAATAATTCTGCGTAGAATTTGGGCAATTTATTTAAGCCGGATTTCTCATATTTTAGATAGAAAATCCCCTCTTTGAGATTTAAGTTTTTATAGGAAGACAAAAAGAGGGTCATAGTGGTCTTCCAGATAAATTGTTCATTGCCTACATACTTTTTTAGCAATTTTAGACGGAGAGCACATTTTTTGAGACTCAAATCTGGAATATTGAGCCCACCTTTGCTCCTTTCCCCAATAATTGTAGAATACTTAATTTTGGGTGGTTTCCTGTTCCATAGAAACGATGTGACTTTCTTTTTGAATTCGGTGTTAACCCACTCAGGGACTGGGATTACACATGTGAGAAACCATAATTTTGATGCGATTAAAGTATTTATTATGACTGCTTTCCCCATTAGGGTTAATTTACGTTGTGACCAAAAATTTAAAATAGTTTTTATCTTCGTTAATTTTTCTTCGTTAAATGCTTCTACATGTAGTTATTGACATTATTTCCCGTTCCCGTTGTTAAACCAACGCGAAAATATCATTATCCACGGTGTCTTAAAGTAAATATTCTTTACTTAGTTTAACGTAACGAAGAACACTATTGAAATACTACTGCAGTTATCGACTAAAGTAATCAACCGATGGGCATGATTTAATTTAGTAAAACGAAGACACCTGTTCAATTTAAGCAATTCCGTTGATAACGTCTAGAGTACTGACCCTTGTTTCACTTTGTTTATCAAAAGTTATCACCCCATTTCCTACGAAATACATATTATGCTATGTCGAATGCAAAGGGATTTAGCTTCAGTAGGCGTACATGCGTAAATTTCGATGCCTGGCAACCATCTTTAGTTAATCGGCTAATTTATAAACGGGAAATGCCCACTAATGATGTACATTCTTGAACCCATTATCCGTTAAGTTTTTACACGCATATGTGGAACTGAAATTGTACCGATCCCTGCTGTTTCGCAATGTAATAAGCTCACCACAATTTTGTTGTCCGAGAAATTTCATTTGTAGGCCTTTTAAAATCCAATTAAATTCAAGACAGGGCATTATCTAGCGTAGTTATTATGATTTACTTTTCTTAATTGAATATTTAATAATTTATCGGAGTACATTTTAGCGTGGATTAAGCTGTCATAAATTTTTATTTATTAAAGTGAAAAATGTAAATTGCGTATCGTAAATTTAATGTATAGTTCAACCTGCCTATTGTGTGTTTTTCTTTGAGCCCTAGAGTTATATTAATTATTAATTAGGCATTAATTAACTGACAAAGACCATAATCAACGCTTCATGCCTCCAGTATTAAGTAGATTTAATAGTTTTTGCACGGGTGATGAAATAACCTTGAAAATGGATAATCGAGACTTTGTTTGTTTATCGTAACTACGGTAGCAATGGCAATCGAGGCTCAGAGTGAAGTAATTTGACTGAAATTTTGAACTTTGAACAGATTACCGTTTCATTATCTAATTTTTAACTATTATAGCAAGACCTGTCAACTCTTTATCTAATCTTTCATTGTGTGTCTTTAATGTTTGAACGTCTTTTTATTTGTATAACCTAATGAACCGCAACTGTGTGCTATTTATGTTTGGGGGGTTTTTGCCGTCTATGTAACAAAAATTACAGCGAAAGGGTTTTTTTTATTTGAAACTGTAGCCCAGTTTCCCCAAATGTCATTCTTTTGAAAATTCAATAGTTGCATAATGTAGTAATCGTGTTGTATTTTCATTAATGGAGCATTCCCTAAATACAATTCTTTTGTAAATTCAATAGTTGCATTTATAATATAGTAATTCTGTTGTTTTTGTTTAACTGACCTTATATTAGTTAATGATTGGTTTCGGCTAGTGTAGAAAGGTCTGACACAAATAAAATAAAATAATAATTCATCTTCTAATAATTCCATTGTGTTTATCGATAGCCAATACAATAGAAGAAAAGAAGTAGCCAAGCATTAAAGCGCGGAGGAATTGAAGTCAATTTGGGGATTAACGTCCTATTGTTCTGCTCCTTACCGGGATAATGAAGACGGGATGAATGGATGAATGAAATGGGGTTTAACGTCCTACGCTTCTGCACCTAACCTGGGCTGATTGAAGACGGGCATACGCCAATGTGTACACGGGACCTCGGTTTTAGCCCCATCCGAACGACTAGGCAGCTGTACTTGTCGGGCCCTCCGTCTGCATCACTGACAAACCACGCCGGAAAATCGAGATAAACTTTCTCGGCTAATGTAGGGGTCGAACACCCTACCCAAGGCTAGCGAGTCAGCACCTTGCTATACCTTATAATATATTTACACACATAAATAAATAAAATATACGTCCAGGTAAAAAATCCTCCACTTTACTTCATTATGACATACATTAAATCATATAAGCTAGCTATCTGCCTTCTATTATGGGCGTCTTCAGATATTTTAATATCTAATTATATAAATATAAATTGAGCTCAAGTCCTCTTCACTTGCAAAATATTAGTATTTGCTATTTAATCATGTCTAATTTTTAAAACCAGAGCTTAGAGTCATAAATTATCTCAAATCTTCTAGTAAATAGCAATTGGTCATTCGTTTTCAGAGATATGAGAGCAATATCTAGTCGGCGTGAGATAGCATTTAAAGCTGGAAACATATTTGCACAATAGATAATTGAGAAGTCATGGTTTAATCGAGTTTAGAAAGCTCTTCTTTTTTTTTTCAATAATTAAAATACAATTACTTAACACACGTAGTGGAACCTTAAAGGGGAAGACCAACGATTTTTCAACAAGGTTTCCATAAATCTTAAATATATATTTATAAATAACCCCCTCTGTAACACACAGCAAAAAAGGGTTTGTAAGCGAGAAATTAATTTTTATTTAAACCGGAAGTGACATAGTTAGCTCAGCACGCTCTCTGGACTCTATAGTAAGCATACAGATTTGGAACAAGTTTACTACTGTATTGTGTCCACGCGTCGTCCTTTGGCCAAAAATCTGATATGTTTTTAAGGACATTATAAACACGAATTTATGTTTTTTTTAACGTTTAGTACACAAATCCGTCGCGTAAATTCACTCATACTGAACAGCACGCTGTGTCTCAATTCACGCCACATGGCTAATTAGTATTCATCACGTGGTTTGTTTAACACCCGGCAAGTGAGGGAAGTTTCGTCTGCTTAAAGTTTTTGTGCGTGCTGAGCCTGCTGACAGTGTTTTTATTTATTTCAACGGGCTTGTGGCACGTATATATTCAAATAAATATATAATTTTCCAAAGTATGTCAACGTCAGACACCAACGTATTGAAATAGATAATATCTCCTCTACATGAAACTATAATGCGGTATAAACATTCGAGTCCAGCAATTCTCAAAAGGAAATGGAAGAAAAAAGGAAAAGCCGTTCACATCGACAGTATGTGCCAAAATACACTATGTTACATGTATATGTCAAACATGACCATAATTTAGGTATGTTTATTGAAAAAAAAGTCAGCAAGCGCAAACACATCGAAGCAGACGAAACAAGTCACTTGTAAGCTGTCAATCAAACCACGTTATGTATACTAATAAGCCATGTGGGTTGAATTGAGACACAGCGTGCTGTTCACTATGAGTGAATTTAAGCGACGGCTTTGTGTACTAAACGTTAAAAAAACACAAAATCGTGTTTATGATATCCTAATAAACAAGGGCACTTGATCTGATTTTTGGCCAAAGGACGTCGCGTGGACACAATACAGTAGTAAACTTGTTCCAAATCTGTATGCTTACTATAGAGCCCAATGAGCGTGTTGAACCAACTATGTCACTTCCGGTTTAAATAAAAATTATTTTTTTGCTGTGTGTTACAGAGGGGATTATTTATAAATATATATTTAAGATTTATGGAAACCTTGTTGAAAAATCGTTGGTCTTCTCCTTCAACGTATTTATTCGTATTTATATCGTTGGCAGGGCCTGTGTGAGGAACGGGTGGTTGCGACAAGTATGCAGTGGTACGGCGACCAGAGGGGCCGGGGGTATGTCGAGTAATTTGTTTGTATAAATTAACATAAAAATACACTATTACTTGATCGTAAAGACGATGAAAAACCGGCGACTTTTTTGAATAAGCGTACCTATGGACTTTGAAAAGTAAAAAGGTGAATTAAAATGATTATTGGCGTCGTTGGACCCCGACCCACCCTTGTTCAACGAGGCCCTGGTCATCGTCAGAGTATAAAAAACAATTTTCTGTTTGATTTATTGTAGCCTGACGGTCACGGTTTTTGTTTTTCGAGGAGACCTCAAATCCCCAAAGCTCTGTCGTAGACACTGATCATTGATATTATTATTATTATTACAAAAATTCGTTATAGCCACTGTTTCACATACACGTGTTCAGACGTGCTTTACAATGACGGTACAGATATAATAAACTCATAAAATTCAAAAAAACATTTCTAAGACAACACAAGAATCAAAATAAAATGCAAGATATGTACATTTAAAAAGCTTGAAGAAATAAATGTGTTTTTAGTTTTTTCTTGAAAGTATTAACATTATTACAAGACCTTAGATAAATAATAATATGGTAACTTATTCCATAAAGTTGGTGGTTGAACACTAAAAGATCTTTGACCAAAAGTTAACAGTTTTAAATATTTGGGCTTTAAAAGAAGATTATCATCTGAAGAACGTAAACATCGCCCTGGTGTATACATATTTTAAAGATCAGGGACTGGTTACTCAAAACTAAGTTATTTTAACGATCCGTTAAACTCTATAGGATTGTTACCTTTTAACGTGTCGTTTGTTAATGTTAACGGTCCGTGAAATTTCTGTTGTTGGAAATTCAATTTTAATAATCAGTTAAAGCTAACGGATTGATTAAAGTTAATCAAAAAAAAGACTGTTTGTTCATTGGCTGGATTTTGAATTTTTTAATACCGTTTTAAAAAGAAACCGTAGACCGTGGGACAACTGTGCAATCTGTTCATAAAACTTGGTTAGAAACAAAAAGATAACTTTAGAATTTACTACAGAAAACACTATAGAATACTTTAGTTTTTCCTTAGGAAATATTAGCATAAATCTGTAGGACTAATTATTGGAATTGCACTACATAATATTTGGGGCCATTATTTCGTACAGGCCACCCAAATTTTGTAGAATACTATAGTATTTCATCCTATAGAAAATGGGATGGGACAGCCTATCGCCCCACCCTCTAGGTTGTTCTATAGAAAATTACACTGGTAATCTATGACTTATTGTTAGTAAATAATGCCATTGTTAAACAAATAACGGAGCCCAACAGCTCCGTTAAATATAACGGCAGGTTAACGACACGTTAAAGTCAACGGGGCTTCCAGCAACAATTTTTCTCTCCGTTAAAGTTAACGATCCGTTAGCTCCATGTTAATGGATAGTTAAACCGGTCCCAGATAAATAAACAGGTGCTGATTTGTTCAAACATTTAAAAGTTAACAATCAAATTTTAAAATCAATTCTATGAGAAATAGGTAACCAGTGTAAAATTTTTAAAATTGGGGTAACATGATCATATTTTTAATGCGTGTAATAAGGCGTCCAGCTGTATTTTGGACTCGTTGAAGTTTATCTAAAAGTTTGGCTGGAAGACCAGCTAACAACGAATTAAAATTGTCCAGTCTAGAAGCGACCATACTGTCGTTATCAATCATATCACTTGTAATATGATTGATAGCGACAGTGAAATCTTATTGAAGCAAAACGCCCCTTCCTGAAAAACTGACAATGCGAAGCCAGGCTAGAAAAATACCGATTGAGATCGATCGAGAAATATTTTTGTCAATTAGCCAGCGCCGTACTCTCTGAAGTTTATTGTTCCTTTATGGAGGCACCAACCTGGTTAATGGCGACGGGTTTTGTACAACTTAAAGGACCTAAGTCCGTAACTCATAATCCTCCAAAATCGTCGACATCGAAAACACGAATTATTGGTCAATTTAAAAGGGAAAAGATGACCCTCTGATATCCGATATTTAAGATAAAATATTTTTTTTAACATTGGTACACGAATCGTGTACCATAATGCGTTTCAGCCCCAGTTGTATTGAGAGGCTCGAGGGACGAGGCTAGACACATTGCACCAAGTCAAACCGAGTTATGTAGACTGGAATAACTAGACGCTCGACTTTTGCACATGATTGTCATTGCTGGCTGATTTGGTGAAACATAACTTTTTTTAAATCGGAGTAAAAACGGAAACCATTGAATGTAAATCAGTTTATATACATTCATATTACAGTATTATATGCGTTGCGAACCACTTTTGTGAATTTCTAGGTCCCAAATGTTAGTCATTTATCTCCTTTTAAATTAATAACAAAAGGTGGATTTTATTCTTCGCCTTATATGAACTAGTTTCAGGTCATAATACCCCTATAGCGGCGAGGGTAGAATGTCATCGAACGTAAGATGAAATGAAATGGAATTTGGTTTAACAGCACCTTTCGCCAATGTTAAATGATGATTAAAATTTTATTTTACTGTAATCGCTAGAAGTCCACCCGTGCAGTCATGTACATAAAGGATCACCTGACAATTTGAATTCGACGAAGAATGTGGAAATGCCGCTGACCATTACATTTTCATTACATTGTTAGTTTGTTTTTAATTTTGAATGAAATCTGCATCACTACTGGTGACTGCACAGCAACGTAGACGGGGTACGTATCATAATGCGTTTCAGGGACTCGAAGGACGAGGCTAGCCATATTCCACAAATCATGTCAAATTCGGGTAGCTTATTACACGTCATCTACACAACAACCAATCACGACACAGCGTATTCTGAGTTCCCACCAGTTCGTACTACAAATACAAATTGTCTAATCAGTTCGTACCCAAACACACGTTTTGTCCAGATAACTATATCCAGCAAAAATAAGATGAAGTCATCATGTATGGTTTACATTTTTTTAATATTATTTTACGTCGCAGCTTCAGCCGAAAACATGTGTATTGATCAGACGTCCCTCGGCGACAGTTCAAAGGAGCTAAGCTCCTAACTCAATACTTCCATAAATTAAGAGCACACATTAAATTCAATATTAGTCTATTTCAATCAATATTGGTGTTGTTATCTTGCCATGCAAATATGGGATCCTAATATTTAATATTTAAGACATAATGAATATTTTAAAATCAATACACAAGTCGTGCATGCTAAGCTTTCGAACGTCATTTGTAATGAACAAAGAAAAACATAAATCCTACAACACAGTGCAGCAGTAATAAGTAATGACTACATCACAAACTACAAAATAGTACAAAACGTGTAAACGTCTCTCTTTTAATTTGGAATGTTGGCGTATTTAATCGAACAGAATTGATTAGAAATACGATAAAAATGTCAAATCTGGTGAAAACACAGATCCTATTTCGTTTCATTTTTTATAGTTAACAATTTCGTTTTACTCGTCTTTACTACACTAGGATCTGGAAGACTTGTTATATAATCCATGTTCTGGTTGATGTGAGGGATTAGCCAATGAAACGGTCTGTTTCAGCGAGGTCTTGGCGGGCGTGTAGAGCAGGGAACTGTGGGTATCCCATTAGAAACATCAACGCTGATGGATTAATCAAATGACTTAAACCATAGCTTTAAAAGCCATTCGTATGACCCCTGACGCTACCTCCCACAACAACTGGTCAGATCTCCATGTGGTTAACTAAATGCCTGACGTCATAGGTCAATAGTCGCTCGTATGACCTCTGACGCGACCTCCCATTACAACTGGTCAGATCTTCATGGAGTAGAGGCCATCGAAAGTATATAAAACGAAACGAAATATAGATCTGTATTTTAATCAGATTGAAAATGTCAAAACTTGAATATAAATCACTGTAGTATACACTACATTCATATTACAATAATATTTCCTAATAGACCCAGTATTTCGTCTATTTTAAGGTTCTAAGGAAATGGCGCCATACCCTCTTTAAACAACTTTATCACAAATATCTTTTTCCTTTTCTTTTAAGAATAATTAACAAGCTTATTATTTATTTTATGCTAGGGTCTATATATCCGTAACAACGACTTGCAATTAACAACAGGGACTGACCATTTGTCAGTCATATACATCAATTAATTACACATGGGCGTACGAGCCATATGGTCAGGAGAGGCAGCTGACTCCCAAATCTTTGGGCAACATGTAAACGGAAAAATCTGACCCCCCTCCCTCCCCCAACAATCGGATAATAATTGTGACCTCCAGAGGTACCACAAGCTAAAATAGGTGATTTTTCGGACAATCAGGGGCAATAATTCAGGAAATTACGTTCCGATAGGCGCAAATATCGAAAGGAACCAAGATCTTAGGGTTATAAACATGAATGTAAAGTTTCATCAAAATCAGTTCAAAATTGTGACCTCTATAGGGTCCACAAGCTAAAAACATGATTTTTCGTACAATCAGGGGCCATAATCCATGAAGTTTTGATCCGATACATGCCAATATCGAAAGCAGTCGAGATCTTTGGGGGATAAACCTATATTTCAAGTTTCGTCAAAATCGGGTAAGAATTGTGACCTGTAGAGAGTCCACAAACAATTGTGGACGGACGGACAGACAGGGGCGACGACATAATACGTCCACATGAAAATGTGGTCGTATAAAAACGTAACGAAGCGAAGTATTAAAGAGCCAATCAGGACAACGAGCGTCCGCGCTGAAGGAATTCCCACCAGATGTCGCTAGTAAAAACTCGGTTCCCCTTGACCTTATCGATGGTAAGAGAACCGTATCGGTATTAAATTCCATATAACGACAAATAATGAATGTTCATGAAAACTGTGCTATAAGGTAAACAATGAGGTCACGTGGCCTCCCTTTCTCTTCAGCGCGGATGCCCATTGTTTGGAGAACAAAAGTGCTTAGTTTTGTGTTAAATTCCCTTAAAATCCTCTACCTAAGGGCCGAGCAACTAACTCAATATTTGTCATATGTTTTCAAACAACTTAAACCCATCAGTCTTCATCTGAAAACGGGAGACCGGTGCGGTGTGCCAAGCTGTATTATGCGGGTTACATGTCCGGATAAGGAGTTTTGGCTTTCACGTCCAAACGACTCAATATTTTGAGCTAAAACTTTGAGACAAGGTAAATACACCATTCCTCTACATTTTGGCTCTTAAATTTCCTACGTTCTTATACTTTTATTTTTGAGGCTCTGTTCAAATCGGGCTAGTCCCTTTAATACGTTAGGGAGCATTAATAACGTCGAGGGGTTTTCTACTGTGACGTCATATGATTATGTTATCAACATGGAGAACAGGTAGTCTACATTTACATTAATTGCTTTTGTAGATAGCATTTTTTACAATGAATCGTTTGGAGCATTTGTTGGCTGTGGAAGAATATGACGGGTTAACAGATATAGTGTTAGAATCGCCATGCTTTCAACTTGATGAGAATGGTGAAGTTTGTCGGCATGTCTTCCTTGGAATGACCAAACATGAACTGCTTGTAGCAACACAGCGTATTCCACATTACGAGAATGTCACTGAGGCTGTTTTCAAACCTAACGTCGATCTGGAACTAGATGGTCTACAACTGAAATGTGGAATCCCTTTGAAATGGGTTAAATTCTATGTAGTTGATGATCGATCCCGAAAATTTGCCGTCTGTTCCTGTTTTGGACAGGTGGAATATTTCGAACTCTGCAACACTCCAGACGGCTCAGATACCGCATGGACAAATTGGCGAGAATATTTCAGTCAACACGATAATCCTCGTAGCTTTGGTTACCAAACATGGGAATTTCAGGACAGTAATCTGATTTCAATTTGTCATTTGGAATTCATCAGAAGACCCTTTCCATTTTACTGTGTGGAATCGGTTGGTGTGCAGACTTCAGAAAATAAATCAGAAGTACCAAACTTACTATCCGAAGAATACCGTGACAGTAAACTAATAAAAAAATACTTCAAAATTCCAATGGACAAACCTTTCAAAAGAAAATCGTTTTTAAAATCTAGTTCATTGGTAAACTTGACCGAGATTCCAGAGGCGAAGCGGAACATTAACTTTGCTTCGAAATCGTGTTCAGACGTTAATGACGAGAACCATTTGTTGTGTCCAGCAGTTCAGCGGTTTCTTATTTTTAGTATTCTGTATCAATCATTTGGTGGTGATCGCGAGAAAGCAATAGCATCATACCTCGAAACCTATCCAACTTGGAAATCTGTGGGCAAAATATTCCGCCTTTATTCAAAGGTACGTAATTATTCAATAACTAGACCCTAAGAGGAAATTAACACTAGTAAGGGCCCCTCTTTGCCCCATTGCCCTGGTAATTATACTCTCCGCGATTGGAATGCGAACTTGATGAGCTGTTTGTGGCAAGTGGTATTTTACACGAGACAACTAATCCACACAGTTGTCGTTTACCAGTCACGCCCTCGAAAACTATGATGATCAACCATATAACGTTGATCTTGTTGTTGACATGTATGGTTTCGGTCATGTTATTACTGGCGGGATTTCGATTCCCCGGTTGTACGTAACAAGGAGTAGGGTCCTCCCGCTGTTAAAGACCCATTAGCCTACGCGCAAGCGAATTATTGAAATAAAATTGAACAAAGGTTTAGTCCCTTCGGTGTTTGATTGTGATTTACTAATAAATGTTTATCGATGAATTTTGGGGTCCACATACTGTTTGTATAAAAAAATATTATAAATATCATTACAGATACTGAAACAACAGTCCCAAATGTCCCATTTAAGGTACGTCTATAACATAATGACAAAGGCGAATTCTTTTTTACGGTTTTTAGCATGCACAGACTATTTTTTTGTAAATACACCCTTTAAATAAACGAGATAATATATTACTAATCACTAAAAGCTAAGTGTAGAGACAATCTGGACCGGGATAATAGATACGCAAAGACCATTGGCCAGTATAGAATAAATGAATGAATGAAATGGGGTTTATCGTCCTACTGTTATGCACTAAACCTGAGCTAATTGAAGACGGGAGTATAGAATGAACCACACGGTATACACTGTACTCTGTCTCTCTCTCTCTCTCCCTCTCTCTCAAACTTTCAGATGCAATGCGAATGGTTTAGAGGAAAGTGATTCTAATGTGAGTATAAGTGATATTGTAGAAGATTATAAACCAGAGCAAAAACCAGGTAACAAGAATTGATATTATCTTACAAAATATCTTTTTTATCCTTATGTATGTATATTTCTATTCTTCTATAAAATATCTGAAATTTTTATAGTGACATGGAAATGTGTTGAGCTCACAGGTTTTAGGGGGTCTTTGGAATAAAATTGCATTTAAAGGAGCTCAATCGCTAATATTTGGGACCTAGAAATTGACACAAATGGTTCGCAACGCATATATTAATGTACTATGAATGTATATAAACTGACTACATTGAATCGGTTCCCATTTTACTGTTATTTCTTATCATTTATGTTCGGCGAAATACGCTAAATATGTCAATCGAATGACAATCTCAAGCGTCTGGTTATTCCATGTGTAGCCTCGTTCTTCGAGTCCCTTGGTATTCGTGTACCAATGGTAAAATGTTTATTTTGTCTTAAATATTGGATATCATCAGCCCATCTTTTCCCGGTAAGACCACGACATCATTGTTGATTTAAATTGACAAATAATTAGTGTTTTCAATGTTGAATACTTTGGATGATATTGAGTTAAAGACTTGCCTACTTTAAATAGTTTGTTTAAGTCTTCAGAACAAAGGCCAAAGTGCAAAACCTTATTTAACATGCGTCGAGGTATTAACTCAAAATCTAACGCAGTTTAGAAATGATCACCAAAATATTTAATAGGTGTTACGTAATTCTTTTAGAGCGACCACATTCGTTTTCCAATAATATTTTATCTTACAATTCATCAATACTCATTTTAAAAAAAATATAGCTTGCAAAATATGGACATGGTCCTAGTCTTCAGATCGCATGATTGGTCGAATTTTTTCACTGATTATAGATCTTCTGTCGAGAACATGTAAGGATGAAATATACGTTTATGCTAGGTCTTTACTGTCGTGCGATGCGTTACGACAGGATTGCCCCTATTGAGTCCACGATTTGGTACTACTGATACGTGCGGATACGTTTCGATACGATCAACACGATAAAAACCAAGATCACGAATCGTGATAGTGGGAACCTAGAGCATTAAGCCCAGCTTATGTCGCGCTACGACGCGATAAAACTGTCGGCGACTAGCGGGAACTGACAGCTTATGTCGCTACGACTGAATTTATCCACGACTGGGCGCAACCAAGAGAAACCAGTTGGTCTCAGACTCAGTCGTAAGAGCGCTTGTGTCGCATGCGACTAGGGACAACTAGTTGTCTCCAGTCGTAGGAGTAAAACATGTGCGACTCGGAGAAACTGGAGACAACTCGATGGCGACTGGCTTGCGCCCGACTCACACCAGTCACGAGAGCGCTTATGTCGCCAAAGTAGTTACGACTGATTAGTTCCACTTGATCGTACACCTGTCGCCGATAGTTTTATCGCGTCGTAGGGCGACATGAGCTGGGCTTAACGTACAAGTAGACAGTGTTGTTTGGGAAATTTTGCATATTATTTGCTTTTCAAAGCTTTTCATCTTTTATATCTAAGAGCCTAAAACAGCAAAAAGTAAATGGTTAGTATTAAGTAAAAAAATAAAGGAAACAGTCGAGATATCAGCTTTCGAAAAAGTGGTACTAGAAGCCGTGTTTGAGAAATGTGGACCTAAGAAAAGGTAAGGGCTAAAGGCTCAATATTCTAGACGAAAACCCAAATTAAAGACCTCCAGACATTACACAATCTAAATAGAAGACAGTCAATAATGCATGTTGGGCTGTTGGCCAAGATATTATTCAGAAAATCAGTCCAAACAGATGTTATGCTAATATAAATTTCCGATTCCCTTTCTTTGAGTCCATGTTGCCATCTTTTTTTCTCTTAGGTCGCTCGTCGATTCCTGAACGATAATCCACTTATATTTAGGAATTCCGGGACCAAGATTAACCGCGAGGATTACTATAGTAGAAGACCTTGTCGATACCCCATTAATACATTAAAAATGGGAAATGAAATTTAACGTCCTGCTCGTACTATGGGCTGATGAAGACGGGTAGACGCCATACAGTGTGCTATGAGTGAGATTGTGACCGAGCAGCGGCACTATGGCCTACACTAATATCGAATTCCAAGCGTGTGTACGTCAAAGTATGCACGGGTCCTCGGTTTTTGTTCTACCCGAACGACCAGATAGCTAGCTGTCCTTGTGAAGCCATACGTTCTGCGCCACTGACATGGGGCAACCACGCCGGAAAATCCCAATGAACTTTCCCGGTCAATGCAAGGATCAAATACGCGACCTCCAGACTAGCGAGCCAGCCCCTTACTGACTTAGACAGTGGCGCCCAAAATGCGAAATCAACATTAATTGCCTTCTTAAAGCATTTAAGGGGAGATAACTCGATTGTTGAAACTAGACTAGGAATTCTCTCACTGATTGTGATATAAAAAGTTGATCAAGCCAATAGGTAACATGGTTCACAATTTATAAGATTCTATAGAATAAAATGGGCACTGACGTCTTACTTTTCACAGAACTAATGACGGGGATTCTATAGTTATTGTTAAAACTATTATCTGTTTTCACTTGTTCTTATATTATTATACAGAATAACCGAAATTGATCAATTTACGGCATCAGAGGTAACAACAGAATTATTATTAATATCATCAGAACTGGTTGTTAAAATATCTTATGGTGATTTTACTTCACTTTATAATAAACAGGTAATACTATATTATTCATTAAAACAAACGAAAGGGGTACATCTAAATCAATCTTGATTGTTTGATGAGTATGATTGAAAAGTAGCTGCATATGCACATTCTAACAGTTTGGTTTCACTCTTTATCGGTACACATGTAAGTCAGGGCGTATTCTGACGGCCTGCCTATCCATCCGACAACAATTTGCTTGTTAAAGCGAAAGAGACCATAGTTTTTAACAACTTTATTTTTCTTACGAGGAGACGATCCCTATTGATTTTTTTTCTCCCAAATTTTGTTTGAAGAGTGGATATCTTAAAGCCCCAATACCACTCTTGTTGTAACTGAATAATATGTTCCAATCTTTCTTCTGGTTAACAATTTGTACTATTTTACAATATCTCAATTAAAAAATGATACAAATTTCATCTTAACACACCTAATTTTAAAAATTGGAAAAATTCAACTACATGCTGTAACATGAACATGATTCGAAAGTAAGCACTTTCAAATGCAACTTGGATTTAAACATATTTTCGAACCCTCTGGACAAGTAAGATAGGTTGTAATGGATTATTTACACCACAGGTAATTTACACAAACATCTTGTAGTTAGAATAAGGCTAAAAAAAATTCTGGACCTGTCAAGTCAGCTAGAGTGTTATTGTCCCTTTAAAAGGACGAACGCTATCGATATCCAGTTTTCCGGGGCCGCCTATTAGAATTAGAAACGAAGAACACTGTGTTTTTTTTCAGCAATCTAACATTTTCTGTTACAGAGATTACATTATTTTCCTGGAAAAAGTAGTGAAAACAACACAGATCATATTGTTTGAAGGAAGGGTCCTTATTAAATTTAATCAACATCCAAGTTTTCCTTTCGGAAAATCATAAGCTGCTGTAGTAGACGTGGCTGATACAAGGGCGTATTGTCCACGCTTTGCGTGATTGTCGTTTCGAAATATACGCAACCCCTTTATACAACTGGCTTGTTTTGTCGATGTGAACAAGATGTATTAAGACGATTATGGACATTCTAAACACATGATATTTAGACTCAAATCAAGATCATGGTGGCTCTATGTGCTCCAGTAAATTCGATGAGACTGACAACAACGTGTATTGTGTGAACATAGCTTTATGCTAAACGCTTATTCTGTATTGTTTACAGAGCTTTTTTGTGCTTCAATTATTCGAATTTTTATACGCCCACATTTTCATGTGGACGTATTATGTCGTCGCCCCTGTCCGTCCGTCCGTCCACAATTGTTTGTGGACCCTCTACAGGTCACAATTCTTACCCGATTTCGACGAAACTTGAAATATAGGTTTATCCTTTCGATATTGGCACGTATCGGATCAAAACTTCATGGATTATGGCCCCTGATTGTACGAAAAATCACGTTTTTAGCTTGTGGACCCTATAGAGGTCACAATTTTGAACCGATTTTGATGAAACTTAACATGCATGTTTATATCTCAAAGATCTTGGTTCCTTTCGATATTTGCGCCTATCGGAACGTAATTTCCTGAATTATGGCCCCTGATTGTCCGAAAAATCACCTATTTTAGCTCGTGGTACCTCTGGAGGTCACAATTATTATCCGATTTGAAAAACCGTTCGATTATATCACCGTTACACCCTAAGGATGGTTGAGTTCAAATTTCGGAAAAATCGGACCAAAATTACCATACAAAATGGCCGCCGTTCGTACGCGAATACTGTTAAAAAATGGTATATCCAGGTTGTGGACCCTGTAGGGATCACAATTTTAATTTGATTTTGATGAAACTTGAAATGCATGGTTATAACCCAAAGATCTTGGTTCCTTTCAATATTTGCGCATATCAGATCGTAACTTCCTGAATTATGGCCCCTAATTATACGCAAAATCGTCTTTAATTAGCTTGTGGTCCCTCTGGAGGTTACAATAATTATCCGATTTAAAAAATCGTTTGATTATATCACCGTTACACCCTAAGAAAGGTTGAGTTCGAATTTCGGTAAAATTGGACCAAAATTGCCATACAAAATGGCCGCCATTCGTACGCGAATACTGTTAAAATATGGTATATCAAGGCTGTGGACCCTGTAGAGGTCACAATTTTAATTCGATTTTGATGAAACTTGAAATGCATGGTTATAACCCAAAGATCTTGGTTCCTTTCGATATTTGGGCATATCGGATTGTAACTTCCTGAATTATGGCCCCTGATTATACGCAAAATCGTCTTTGTTTAGCTTGTGGTCCCTCTGGAGGTCACAATTATTATCCGATTTAAAAAATCGTTTGATTATATCACCATTACACCCTAAGGATGGTTGAGTTTGAATTTCGGAAAAATTTGGAACAAAATTGCCATACAAAATGGCCGCCGAATGTACGCGAATACTGTTATAAAAAGGTATATCAAGGTTGTGAACTCAGTATAGGTCACAATTTTGATTCAATTTTGATAAAACTTAAAATGCATGGTTATAACCCAAAGATCTTGGTCCCTTTCGTTATTTGCGCATATCATATCGTAGCTTTCTGAATTATGGCCCCTGATTGCCCGAAAATTCGCCTATGGTCCCTCTGGAGGTTATGATTATTATCCGATTGAAAAAAAGCTTGACTCTATCACCGTTACACCATACCGAAGATTGAGTTTGAATTACATGGAAATCGGACCATAATTGCCAGACAAAATGGCCGCCGTTTTTACTCTAATAGTGTTAAAATATGGTATATCAAGGTTGTGGACCCAGTATAGGTCACAATTTTGATTCGATTTTGATGAAACTTGAAATGCATGTTTATAACCTAAAGATCTTGATTCTTTTCGATATTTGCGCATATCAAATTGTAATTTAATGAATTATAGCCTTTGATTGTAGGAAAAATCACTTTCGGTTTTGCTTGTTCTCTAACCATCTCTCGAAAATGTGGGCGTATCCTGCCTGGCAGTGCCAGCTTACTATCTTTAGTAGCAGTATTCAATAGAGTACCATGCACTCTGTTAATATTTCAGATCGCACATAGTGTAGATGTATTATTAACACATTTTAACAAGCTGTCTCTGATGGTATCAAATGATATTTCTTCTAAAACAACACAACAAGGCAAATATAAAACAATATTATTCTACATAAAGGTATGAAATAGGTAAGCTTATATCATTAGGATAAGACTGGGTGTGTGCGCGTCTAGATGTATGTGGTTGTGTGTGTGGGGGGGGGGACCAATAGCTGAATATTGGTAAAAACAAGTATGTCTGTCTGAATATTTTGTATTAAATACATTTCATGATTAAATGTTGAAGAACGCTGTATATCATTTAATAATCTGAAACAGTCATCATTTGAAGCCACCGTTATCTTATTTATCTATCAATAGGTCGCTGAATTATGTCTTGATTTCCACGATTATCAGACTTGTCAAGCAGTACTCTTTGGTCTTCATTCACCTCAAGTATATTTACTGAATAACGACTGGTTGTATCTAAACCAGAAATCACCACAGGAATATAAGTAAGTTATTTTAATCACTTCATTTTTTTACTTAGAACTTTTAGAGAAAGATCTACTAAGGTCACGGCACTGATATTTAAAAGGGGCCCATAAATCCATGACCATTTATATAGGCTTGAAAGTGGAAAAAACAATCCGGTAAAATTCAGAAATAGTAAACAATTCGACGATACGAGAGAGGGGGGGGGGAGAGATAAATTAGGTTTAACGTCTACTCGACACAACTAGGTCATTTGGGGACTGATAGACGATACGAAAACGGTGACAAAATTAATATAATAGTATTTGAAGTTTCAAGTAGCAATAGATAGACACAAACTATGTCATTTCGGGACTAGCATATTATGTAACATGTTTCAATTTTATTTCAATAAATCGCTCGAATGTAGGGGTCTTTAACAGGAGGGGGGGGGGCACCTAGAAAAACCCCACGATGATCGGCAGGCGACTCTACTCCTTGTCATGTTCAAGTGGGAATCGAAACCAAGCAATTTGACCCACTGACAGACCATATGATGCAACGCACGTGTTAACCATTCGGTCTCCAAACCTCACAGTTTCAAGTATATTAGTAAGGAAACACAAAGAATGTTTCTAAAATGCCATATTTTGTTGATATTTCAGAAAACTCCGTGACATGTCTAAACTCATCTTAGAAGAGAAATGCTATATTCAACACCATACAGAACAGAGAAAAGATCAGACCAGATTACCTATACTTCATCATTTAATTCTTCACCTATGGACCATACGTCCTACAGCAAATAGATTTCAGACAGCAGCCAATGTGAAGACCACGAAATTAAAGAGGTCGGTGTCGAAATTACAGCAACTCAAACTATCGTTGGCTTCCTCTGCCTTGAAGATAAAAACAAGCGCTACAAAAGTGGTCTCCAATATTCGCATCGATAAAGTAAATTCCTCTGCTAGTACAGGTCTTCAGATTTTCGATTGTCGAGGACCTAGCGTTCCTGTATCCCCAGAGCCGAAAGAAGAAACTTCTTTAGAACAAACTATTAAAGAACAGATTAAAGTAGCTAAGGACTTTTCTAATACAATTCTTCAAGAGGCGATAAACATTGTCACCGAAAGTAAAATTTCAACGCAAGATACATTGGTTACAAATCAAGAAAACAAGAAAGACAAAAAACGAAATTTCTTTTCGCGAAGAAAATCTAAAACTGAAGATGAACTGCAGAAAGGTTCAAAGTTACAAAAAATACAAACGAAGGGCGAGGGAGAGACGAAAAGGGCGACAGATAAGGAAGAAAATAAAACGGAAAACGAACAAAAAGGTTCAAAGTTAAAAGTAAATCAGAAGAAGCAAAAGCTAAAAAGGAAAAAGAGAGAAAATAAGAACTCGCCAGATGAAGATGAAATTTCTAGACCAGGGATGGGGAATAAACTGCCGATGGCAGAGGAAGTAAATGTTCAGAAGACATCAACCACAAGTACTCCTACCATAAAATTGGAACCTACACTACAAGTCGAAGATGAAGTATCACATGAAAAATGTCAGTCATTGACGCCCGCAATAGAAATCATAGAATCTATAGAAGATGAAGTCCCACACGAACAACGCCAGTCATTGACGCCCAAACTAGAAATCGTAGAATCTATAGAAGATGAAAATGATTCACAGTATTATACAACGCGCCATAAATCAATATCCATCGGTGACGGTTCAAGAAGAAAATCGCTTTTTGAAGATTCGGCTGATGATGAAAAGATGATAGAACAAAGAGAGGCAGAGATGCAGAATGCAATAGAAGAGAAAGTTAACGAGGTTCGCCGGGGATCAATATTTGATGATAGTTACTTAGATATTGACCCAGCTGTACCAGAGGTTCCAGTGTCTAAACCGAAAGATACCCGTAGACCATCAATACTGCAATTCCTCTTCAATCGTGCCGAAAATCAGGAACCGAAAGTCTCACACGAAAAAAGCCAGCCATTGATTGATAAATCCGAGACCAGTGTATGTTCTTGCACAAGTGAAGCGAATTCAGAAGATGTTCGGAAAAAAGGGAAAAATGTCAGATTTGGTAGAGTGGATCATAAGTCATTTACGTGGTTGGGCAAGTCTAGTGACGAGAATGCTAATTCCAGCGGTTCTGATAAGACAGTAAAGACCTGTGAACATTGTGGGGGGCCCTGTATTTATTATGCTAATTCATTTCATGAGATTTTAAATTGTCAGGTTTTGGCAATTACATATATGAATTCGAATTCTAGTCGAGTTCCTCTTAGAAGATTAATACAAGACAAAATAAATCAAACTATAAAACATTAAATCGATGTTTCCTCTTTGTAACCTAAGATGTACATATGGCATTAAAAATTTAGTTGTCGAATATGGTGATCTTAAAATTGAAATATTATATTATATATTTCAAGCTCCGTAGTACAACCAACATCATAACAGTGTATGTGGTTTCAAAATATTACCCCATTTTTCAAAATAACAAGACCGCTTAGTATGTTAATGTCGACAGAAACGCCACCTTTCAGATCAAAAACTTTCCATTTTTGATAGGTACCATTCCTTCAATTATATTATTGTGGTCATCCTGGATTTTCAAGATATAAATCTTATATCTGCCAATACCTCAGCGTTTAAACCACTCAGAATAATTTCAATATGATGTCTAAACCTATATAACATCGACAAACAGCTCTTAGGGATGGGCGTCGGAATAAGGCTAAAAAACAAATAGAATGTTCCGAGTGCGTTTACAGCTAACAACGCCAGATTCTGCCTCCGGTGCAAATTGAAAATACAGCTGGTATACACGGCCAGCTTAACCTTGGGGTCCCGAGAGCCAGTTTCACAATAGTTCGGAACTCTAAGATGAAAAAATTCGTTAATAAAACCTTAGGTTGTTTCTTAACTTTTTCTCGTATCTTTTTTCGTTGCGTTACTTCATTCACACTTCTGTAAACATTCCCTCGGTCTTGATGTTTGATTTCATCCTGACCTTTTGAAACATAAACTAACGAAATGATATATTCCTATTAATATTTATGAATAAAATGCTATGTTTACTTGTTTTTGTTCATACCACGTGACATAGTTGCATACGTCGTCTGTCAGTTTGCTAAAAGCCGAAATGGAGCCTTAAAAGCTTAGGCCTACTATTTAGGCCCTAATAGGCTCACTAGGCCTAGAACTAGTAGTAGTTATACCTGGCGTTAGCCATAGTCTCGTTTAATTGAAACTAGTATAGGCCCTACTGAGATTATTTTTCCTGGGCTCCTGTTTGTGATAATTAAAATTAAATAGACTGCATGTAGCCTACTAGGCCCCTATGTTGTAGTAGTGTAAGTGCTGGCTTACAACCGAAGTCCGATGAGGTCTTAAAGCTTCAGCCTGAGCCTGCCAAGCCAATATAGGCTATTATAGTAGACAAATCTGTCAATAAAACTTAAAATGCAATGAGGCTATACCCTAGAGACTGATGGTACGCTAACTCCCCATGTGCATATCAACAATGAGTTTTTGGAAGCTATCTGTGGGCGGGCGTGGCATAGTAGCGTATCACATTGCAATCAGGAGTTAATGCCAAGTATTTCGATCGGTAAGTTGCGGTTTCGATATCATTAATACAGTTAATCAGGGGTGTAGTCGTGAAATATATATTGGGGGGGGGGGGGCGCCGGGCCCGTAACCCGCTCATAAAATTTGCTGGGGCTATGGCGTTTTTTTTAAAAGTTGGTGCTCTCTCCTCGCATCTGAGTGCATTCCTGAGCCTCAGATTAAAGTGCCCCTGGCCTTGAGGGTAGGCCTAGCAGAGAGTGTTTTTATATACGCAGAGAAATCTAGGCCGGGCATTCCAGCGGTAGTATCAAGTGCCTATTATTCTTTCCATAGAAATACAGTATAGGCTGCACAATAGGCACCTTATGTTAGATTGGCCTACAATAGCCGCACTTAGGCCCACTACATCGGATGTAGGCAAATGAAAATATTTAAACCGGCACTTTAAAGACGAACAGAAAACGTTCAAAAATGTTCTGCCAGTTCTGTCATTGCAAATAGCATCACCGGGAATATGTCGGTTCTAGGCCTGGGGCCTGTTTCACGAAATTTTAACTTAAGATAAAATCCAAATTTTAGTACATACTTAAATCTGATTGGCTAAGCGCTAAAATCAATCTAATACTATCCAAGCGAATTACTAAAATCGGATTTTATCTTAGTTAAAATTTCGTGAAACAGGCCCCAGTAAGACTACGCGAGACGAGAGGAGCCGTGATTGTGGTTAACAGCAGACCAACACGCCTCACAGTAATGCACGTAGGCTATGGCTGGCCTATTAAGACAAGAGAATCAGGAGTTGATGATGCTAGACACGCCTCGATGGACCATGTTTCGAGCCTACGGTTCATCTACCAATTTGTACACTCCTAAAAGAATTATTTGATGGGTCTAATTACCCCGTTGGCTACGGGCTTATGAAGACGGTTAAATAGGCCATTCTATACTACATAAAAATATTCTATCGAAAATGGCTTAATACAGTAGCCCAGTAGGCCTACTTTTTTGGAAATATTAATCATATATACATCAATATATTGCATCTTTTATACCTTCCTTATGATATCTGAACAATGTGTCTTCCATGTCCCGGTTGGTGCAGAAAAGTAGGAAGTTAAACCCCAAGGTCAGATGATACTTAATTTTGCATACGGCGTTCTGTATACGTAACAGAATGTGTTCTGTATATAACTATAACAGAATATGTTCTGTATATAACTATAACAAAATATATGTTCTGTATATAACTATAACAGAATATGTTCTATAACTATATGGAACACCATGTGTTTTTTTAAACAAATGGAAGAAGATAATAATTTGTCAAATTCGACAAAAAAAATTCTAATACATGCGCTTATTGGGGGTGTTCCCACTTATCCGGCAGGCTTTGATGTCAAATTTTGCCGCTAATCCAGAGTTAATCCTAGAACAATGGTATTATAAACTATAGTCCATATCTTTTTTAAGACTAAAACTGTATTGATTTTAACAAATTTAACTTTTATTAAATAACATTAAATAGCTTACACAGATAAAAATATATTGATGTTAACAAATTTAATATTTATCAAATAACATTAAAGGATTTACACATATAAAAATGCATTACAATTTACACATTTAACTTTTATTAAAGAGCATAATATAATTTATAAATAAATGTCTTACAACATAACAATCATTTTACAGTCCCACTAAAAAGGAAATATTTGTTCCATACCGATTTACACTTAAAGAGCCATTTTATAACTGTGTTTTCAAATGTTCAATTCTTGTATCAAGTTGTCGATATTTCTTAACTCCAGGCCTTTTGGTACCACCAAATAATATCTGTGAAATTGTGATTTCGACATAGGATTGTTCTTGTTTTATTAAGATAATGAACTTGTAAATATTAGGATGGCATGCTGTCATTTTATTCAACTTAGAATGCCAACCTTCTACGTGGTTGGTAGTACGGGGCCCTGTTGTATCAAAATGATTCCCCACATTACGGCCATTGTTATCAACCCACTGCTCCGTCATATAATCAGCGAACCGCCCTACTTGTGGAATGTTTAAATCTACAGTTTCCAAAGCAAAGAAGCAAAAATCCTCGATATCACACATTCTTATCAGTGGCAAAGCTGATGCGTGGCGTACAAATTGTCTTATAAAAGGGTTGTCCCGGAATAATGTCTGGAGTCCACAACGTTGAACAGCTTTCCAAATGGCCTGGCGAAAATTAAACATGCACCCTATAACATCAGAATTAAAAACAATCCTTGCGGCATTTTGTGCTGCGGTTTCAAAATCGGTAAATATTGTTGATGGGTTCAAATTTAAACCAATGTTACGGGTTCTATCTAATATTATCCGAAACATTTGTTCGTAGGTATCCTGTCGCTTATTTGCTAGCAAAGCATACACGAGCGGATACATTTTCCCATTTATCATTGAATGAATTGTATATATCTGGTAAAAAAGCTGTGGGCACATACTAAATGTTCCGTCACAAAAATACGAATCACTGCCAGCGAGAAATCGTAGATTTTCAGCTGTTGCAAATATGCACATATTTCTGTCTGAAAAAAGCAGGAACCGGTCACCATTAGCTGTAGTTTGGTATGGTTCTATAAGTTCTATGTCCTGGCGTTATTTAGGTAATGTTGGTAAAAAAAATTTTGATCGTGAGCGGTATAAGGCGGAATGGATGGAATAAAAAGTTGGCACAGACTGTATACTTTCAGTAACTTCCTCAGTTCGTAGAGCTGAAACAATATAAACAAATAGACATATAGATCTTACTCAATAGAAATAATATCAAAACATTTTATTTTCAGTTTGGAAATAAGGTTCAAGATTAAATGGCACAATTTACTTTCTAGTTATTTGTTCTTGATAAATACTTGGCATTGGTCTGTGGTCAGTTTTTACCAAATCCTTCATGGTGGACAAAAACGTATCAACTTTAATCTTTACATTATCTGGTTGATGATTGTGTTCGGATCCAACAGTGGTAAGAACATAATTCTTGGTGTTTACAGTAGCTTGACAAGTTTTTGTTGAACATTTCCAATGGACGGCATTTGGTCTGCTTGATTTTATACTGAACTTGTAACCATTGTGTATTAAATATCGGCCACTTCGATTATTGGAGATAAAGCGAATATTAACCTGAACGTTTGCCATTTTAATATAAATATAATTTCGACACAGATCGACCATCTATTTATATTAATATAGTGAATTGAATTCATGTTTGAAATCATAACGCCGGCATGAACTGTGTTCAAAATGTTATTAATTAGTTGGTTAATAAATTTTATTAAGAGGGATTAAGAGCTCATTAACGCTGAACACTAGTGAACAGTTCTTGAGTGACTACTTTTAAACAGACTATAGTTTTAAGATCAATCAAAGGATTAACAGTCTGCCGGCTAAGTGGGAACACACCATTGGGATATGCACAATTTTTTTACGGATAGAATCTTAACTAATCCCAATAATTGACGTAAATAAATAGGAGTTAGGACCTACTATGTAAATAATTGGGGCGGGTTCAAGTATATTCAGAATAGTTTGAAAAATAGATTCGATTTGGTGCAATTGTCTTTTGGGTGAGTAACACAAGTTAAATAAAATAAAGATTGAACTTTTATTGTATTAGAACTTGTGTTTCAAACTTAGATCAAGGTACAAATCCAAGACCGTCCAATTTAAAGACTGTCATTAATGTATAAATGCTCTCATATTCCGTGACAAACTGCAGTGGCGCTATAAACAAAATGTTCACTGATCACTTTTTGGTGTAATATTGGCTCTATCGAATGCAATGGTCCCCCGATTGTGGGCCGAATGGGGGCCCAACGAATGACTTTACCAAGCACTGCACAACACAAAGAATATTCACGTATCATAAAATAGATTGTTATTATATAGAATAGTCCACCGGAACATCACTGCAGATTATATGGGAATTTGGGAGTTGCGACGTCTTGGCGAGTATGGCGCTGATCTTTATATAGTGGTTTCCCCTTGTCACTGATGCGGGACGGGGGCCTGAGGCTGATAAGGACAGTGTTGTCTAGTCGTTCGGATAGCAGGAAAAACCGAGGTCCGATGAACACATTGGCGTGCACGTAAATATATCCCTTGGCAGTTGGAATTCGACATAATATTCGGCCGTAGCGCAACTGCCCGGGCAAAACTACCTTCATAGCACACTGTATGGTGTATGCCCGTCTTCATTGGCCCAGTTTAGGAACATGACATTTCGTTTCATTTCATTTATATTGGCAAATGTTTGAAAACCCACATTAAGAATTGAGATTACCTGAATTGTAGAGGTGAATAGGTTATTTAGATAACAAGTTCAAGGTTGTAAATAAAATGCCAACACAAAAAAAAATATAGGCTATGTTCACATCAAACGTTATTGGGTCTGTTCGGCAATATACACACTGTCTTATTTCCGTTTGAAAGAATGCTATTACTAAATAAGCCCACTATAAATACATAAAGGTAATTATTACATTTACAAAGCGTCAATAAGAGTCTGACGTTGATATGAGGTCAGAAGGCCATACTTTTCATGAACACACATCTCGGAAGACAATGTTTCATCTCTAAAATAAAATCATCAATTGCTGAGTAGCTACTTTACATGAGCATTTTATGACGACACACGGATGTCGTGTGGGCTATTACATGGGTCATATTAGTAGATGTAATAAGATATAGTCGAATGGGAATACTAAAATGTCATAGAATTGATTAAAATACAGAACTGATTTCTCATTGACTATTGATATTTAGTTTGGCAGGCCATCCTATAATTTTTACTCTGCCATTGTTTGACACAGGTATTACCATCATTGAAAGTGTTTTGTGACGAAAGGCTGATATTTCTTATCTACACTTTTTACGCTCTATTCAATAAATAGCCGGACTGTCTGACACAGTTTGGCCCATATTCTGCTAAAGTATGAACTACTAGATAACGTAGCTGGATTACCTTGAGAATCGCAAACTGCTCACTTCTGGCTTACGTGAGATAATATTATAAGAGTTTTGTCATCTTATATTCTGAAGAAATTGAAAGGCCCACAAAGAAGAGGGAACAAATAAGAAATCTTGTCAGTAAGGTAAAGAGTCTTATTTATCACTATCACGAAAAACTAATATATATGTAAACCGTAGAGGGTATTCTGCTTAGTTCATTTTTACAAAAGAATCAAAGTGTCTCTTTAATTTTCAGTAATATGGCGTCTATCGTGAACGTGCTGATGGTCGTCTGTTGCTTACAGGTTTCTCAGACGTCATCACTTTTACATCTACCGTCTCTTTCTACCCCTGGTTTGAACAAAGGAACAGTTCGCAGCCAGGATGAATATGTTTGGTTAGAACAAGATTGTATATACCTAGAACCAGAAAACATCACTGCTCCTTTCGAATCTTGGACTCTGCAAAATAAATTCAACTATAGATATCAAAAATGCGGCGAGAACTGCACCACACCACCACCAATAGGAATCAGAAGTGCCGTACCTTTAGGAGGTAGGTGCAAAACATAATATTGGGTGACGTATTCATCCCGGTGGCCATTCTCCATTTAAAAGAATAAAGAGAGAGAGAGGGGGGGGGGGGTAAAGTTCATTGGACACAAACTAGTTCATTTCAGGACTAACGCATAATTCATTTTCATTTCAATAATTCGCTTGAGCACGGTATGGGTCTTAAGTAGTGGGGGAAAACCGGAGGACCCGGAGAAAACCCACGAGATTGGAATGGCGACCCTACTCCTTGTGAGGTACAGCCATGGAACCGAAACCGCGCCAGTTGATTCTAGTAGCCGTCACCGTTATAATAAGCAGAACAGTAGGATGTGAAACTATCATTACTATTATTTATCCTTACAGGTGTTACTACTGGGAGTGTTGAATTGAGAGCTGATGGAAGTTTTCATGAATGGACTTTAATGAATCTCTCACCTGTGGGTGGAGCTAAAATTCAAGTGAGTTACAACATACAGATGGTTAATGTAGGGATCTCGGTCAATCGAATGTCCAGTTTGGTTTAAGAGAACCTGCTTCAAGTATTTGATTTGGTGACAGCTTAAGAATGTGTAGTACATTTTCTAGGTCACACCTGCTATTTATAAACACATAATTACAATAATACTATTTTCAGGTTTTTGATGAAGCATTCCTTGGAGTACGTACAACAAGTAAACCCTACCAGAACCCAAATAATTATAAACACACAAACCACAACGACGAGAAGAACCAATCTTCTGTGTTAAGAACACACCCTCCCTCTGGTTTACCAGGTGTACAGAGTTTATCTTATACTGGTCTTTATCCAGCAGCCCATCTTACAGTTGAAGATACTCGTCTACCAATAACTGTTAACGTCACTGCCATGTCAACATATTTTGTTAATGATCTCAACACTTCGGCTTTTCCCGCTATATCGTTCATTTTTACTGCCACAAATCCTTCCTTGACCGACATAGTTGAGGCCTCCTTCATGTTTAATCTACCTTTTGGTATAGAAAAAATGACTAGCAGAGAATTTGCGATTCAATCAGGAATTCAAAATGGCAGTCAGGGTAGAAGTATTGTGAAAGAAGCGGCTTCGGATTTGGAGTGCTTTACGATGTGCAACCAGTTACCAGCTTGTTTAACATGGATCTATGATGATTCTAATTCGTCATGTATCACTTTAACTTCTATAAACCTGAATGGTTTTGATGTTTCTAAATCATCTGGTTTAAAAGGCACATGGGGTATAAGTCAATCAACCCAATTAAAATGTCTGACTTTGAACAGACCTGGCATAGCCCCACCTAGCGGTAATATATCACTATGTAGTAATATGGAACTTGATGGTGTGACATTTGGAGTTGCTGATGATGTTGGTGATCTATGGGAAATGTTTTCTAGCAATGGGCAATTTAATTTTTCCGGACGTAATGCATACGGAGTACATGGTGCTATTTCTGTTAAAATGACCCTTCCACCAGGGCAAGTTGTTAAAACTCCAATAACAATGTCCTGGTTTTATCCTAATAGAGATTTTGGTGATAAAGTCTTTGGAAATTGGTATCAACATCTTTTTTCTAGTAGTGAAGACGTAGCAGAAAAAATGCTAAACGGTGAAAGTGCTAATCTTGGTGAACAGACAGAATCTGTTGCTAAGCTGCATCAAGCTTTTCTGGGTACTCGAGGCAACCCAAGCAGTGTTCCGGTTTGGTTATCAGACGTTTTAATCAACAGTTTAAGTCATATCAGGTATATCTTAGTCATATTAGGAAAGAGGATCCCTTCTCAAGGTTCCACAGAATGTATTTATGAACTAGTTATACCCTGGATCACAATGTTATATAAATACTAAATAGTGAAATATTTTATGACTGACTATGTATCAAGTGGAACTGGAAACGCATTACGGTTCGAATTCTAATTAAGACTTTGATCATACTTTAATAAACGCCACCGTGTTCACGGGATACACTCTGGTTTTTTTTTTAAAGTGTGTATTGAAAAGTAATTTTCAAATTTCAAATTTTCATAGGTCTGCCTTTTGGGTGGCAGATGGGAGATGGCGACAATTTGAAGCGTTTGATTGCCCAAATATCGGTAAGTAAAATATATCATATTAGTGTTAAATTTAAATTGTCGAGTTATTTTATCACAGTGTAAACTTTTGGTATGACTTTTCTCGTCTCTCTTTTAGATTCCGTTCATAATGACGGTGAACGTCATATACCATATATCATGATATTTCCTCAATCAGTTAAAATTAAGATGATTGGATGGGCTAAATCACAGCAGCCCAATGGCATGATACCCGAGATGTTACAGCCTATTAATTGTGAAGCTAAATCGATAAAACCCGTTATAGATAAGCCCGGTGGTAGAGTTATGTCTGATGTATCTTCGATGTTTATAGTCTATTTATTGGAACTTTACAAGTGAGTTATGTTTTAAGACACATCTAAATAAAAAATTCTGTCCCATGCGTAGATATTGCAAGTGAGTTATGTTTCAAGATACATAATAAAATAAGTGTGTCACTTGCGTTGAGACAGCACGCTTGTTGGGGGTCTATTAAAATTATACATTTAAAGCACATGTCTAAACAAAGGAACACCAATGGTGTCTCGCCGAACACTTTTAAGCCCCTCATATGGCAGTACGACATGGACCCTGTTTACGTTTTTTGTGAAATGCAAGGAATTTGTCGGGTGTTTTCACATTACATGTAGATTTTTACGATATAACTTAGTGATAGATATCGACACCGCCCTTCTCTGTGACAATATAAAAACGCATACAATAATAGTATAGTACGAGTTCATTCACTGTGAGAATTCACCTGAACAAACCTTACTAATATAAATGTGTTGATTTTGATTCAGTATCTTAATCCTAAAACACCATAAACTTTTTCACAATACAGAAACACCGCCCTTCCTCATAACTATTTAGCGAGTTACTGGCCTTAATTGATTTCCCCATGACAAACGAAAACAGGATACTCCATTTTCATTCTTCTTACTATTTTGGTAACAGAGTGCGGGAAATGAAATGAAATAGGGTTTAATAATAATAAAAATCGCGTCATTTTACAAGGGTAACGTCCTACTGATCTTTTACGTGTACGCTAAGGTGTATACGGGACCTCGGTTTCTCGTCCCATCCGAACGACTAGACAGCTGTCCTTGCAAGGACCTCCACCCTGCATCACTGACAAGGGGAAACCACGCCGGAAAAAAATATGGATTAAATATATAGCGAACCAGCGTCTTACCCTCTTATTACCCACTTAGCCGTCGTGATCCTAGAGTGCGGGGAATATCAAGATTACGATATATTTGCGGAAGATAAAGCACGTTTTACGTTTTTTTTAAAAAAAACAGCGCACATAACAGAAACCAAAACCACACAATATAGATAACGACACAAATAACAGCTTATCTAGCAACCCCATCTCATCTTCAACCAGCAACTTTATACAGGTGCTTTATTTTTCATTTCAAACTATTTGTTTATTTTTCGTATATCGATTTCGTCACCCAACGCCTAAACGCGTCCGTGTTAGAGCCGGAGCCCAGGGGGTTAACCTAGCTGAAAAGTGTACCAATTTTCTCTGTTATAGTATCAAAGCATGTATATTTGGTATCATCAAAATGTAAGTCTGCCGAGTTTCTGGTGGTGGGTGTGGTATTCCACGCCCAAAATACCATGCCCCCTAGCTGTTGACTGGAAATTAGGTAACTCTTGTCAGAGATACTCAACCACTACAAATGTCTGGTAATTACAAAGCTCTGTCAGGTGTAACCCACCACTGGAAATGTCTGTCAGAGTATTTCTGTGATACCTGAAGATGTATTGTACACTGTTGTGCGAATTTCACGTGGTACACTTTTGGGCTAATCTAGACTAGTTGGGGGGCATGGCATTTTAAGTGTGGAATACCACACCCACCATCAGAAACTCGGCAGACTTACATTTTGATGATACCAAATATACATGCATTTATAACATATTGGAGAAAATTGGTACACTTTTCAGCTGGGCTTACCCCCTGGGCTCCCGGTCTATGTCCGTGTGAAGTTTGTCTTCGCACTTGACTAAACACGTTTGCATTACGAAAACATAAACGGCTCCAAACTAGATTTGTAATATTATCCTGGTTACAACGGATCCAAATCAGCTGTGTAGTAATATCATGTTACAGGTTTCAAATCGTTGACTTCACGTTGTGTTCATTTAGAACATCACGTTATGTTCTAGTAATACAAAACTTAGAAAATCCCTGTTGACCCAATTGGTTTTTTTTTGGTGCATTCACGACCCTTGTGGTTTCGTTACTTACTTTTCAGATGGGGAAACGAACAAGAGTTTGCTTCATCTTTGTGGCAATTTGCTAAAAAAGCTGCCGAATGGCATATTGTATCAGCAGAAAAATATGGAACACTTTTTCGTATCCAAAATACTTATGATAATATTGGTCTTAATAAATATGACGTAGCCACTTATAACTCGGCTTTCCATCTTTTGGCCATGAAAGCAGCCGAGCAGTTAGCAACTGCAATGGGTAAGTGGAATTTAGAACTAAATTATTTCACTAGATTATATCGAGACACAATATAGCATTATAACAAATCAACTCATTTTTATTTTAAAGATATCAAATTGTTATAGATCTGAAAAACTTAAACAAAATAATTCAACCGTGTGGTGAAGGTAAATTTACAAGTTTCTGTTGACTCTGGGAGTAGCCTCTTTTCTGTTGTACCTGCTAAAAACGGTGCATTAATGATCATGGGTTTTTGATCAACTGGCCAGATAAATTCGTCATTTAATTAGACAGTAAATGATTTGTGATTCAGGTGATACAGATTTTGCCAATAAATCAAGAAAGGCATTTCAAGTTGGACAAATGGCTTTAGATAAATATCTATGGAACAATACGATGGGATATTATAATTCTTATACACCACATATAAATATGACTGAACCAAATCCAGGTGCTATTATGACTGATTGTTTTTATTCTCAGGTATTTTAATTATCTATTTACAGATATTGCTTCATTGATATCATTATCTAAATCCTAATGACTAGCGTAATGAATAGTCTTAATCGTTCTGAACACCTAACAATGCTTATAATATCTTTGATCACTAGACTTTCGGCTTGTTTAGATGTATTTCGGTGGGGTGTTTTGGGGGGTGAGGTGACTCAGTTAGTGAAGCTTTGTTTACTATTAATATACTTTGTGTGATTCTAGGTTTTGGCTCATTCAGCTGGTCTTGGTGATCTAGTGGACAGAGGGAGATTATCCTCTCACATGAACGCAGAGTTATCTCACAACGATTCTCCCTATGGTATGATAGTTCAAACTGGTACGTAATAACAATCTTTGATTATCTTCAAATCGATGAAATTTGCGAACAAAACGTTTATGTTTGTTAAATCTGTATTTTTAGGACGATATCCGTATCCTGGGCCTTCAAAGGACAATGCGGTATGGATGATGGGCAATCCTAACTGGGCCTCCACGCAACTTCGTCTTGGCCTTGATCCAGAAAAAGCTCTAAATGTAGCCAAGAAAAGCCTTGAAAGATACCGCACTGTCATTAACGATCTGTGGAACGTGGCTGGTAAGGATTTTGATTTTATTTATTAAAGATAAATTATAGGAAATTAGATAAAAAAAGCTGACAGTTCTCACTATAATAGTTAAAAACTAGATATTGTAAAGGGAATTTGCTAAAGATTTTAGTCAAATTGATCCACTCTGAACCGATAGTTTAGGGATTGAATTTTCGGCATACCCTCGGTCATCATTACTAAAGTTGCTACGATAAAAAAAAACAACCCAACATAGTCTCGGTTATCCATTTCATGATTTAATCATGAATAAGAGTTGAGCAGCAAACCGGGTCCTAATCCAGTTTATATCACAGGCTAGCGTTAACATCGAGAGTTGATTATGGTCTGGATAAGTTAATAAATGTCTAATTTATATAACATTGCAGACCTAAAGAAAGACCTGCAATGGGTAGATTTAACTCTTACATTATGTATGTTAAAATGAGTATACTGGCAAAATAAATTTTTAAAATAAAATATACCAATATTAGTTCTAGCATCATTATGATTGGAAAAACAGAGGTTTATCTGACAAACACCAGAGCAATGAGCCAGCTAAGACTGGAATTCTAATTAGTAGCAATACCATTCTACACGGTAACCTACTTATGTATGTCCCTTCCAAAACGATGCATGTACAAAAAAAGTCGAAATTGAAAGGTCTTTCGTCTACAGAACTTGTACTGCTATCAGGTATGTGATTTGTCTAGGTGTTTACTTGGATCCTATTAACGCAAAGGCACACCCTATAGCATTTAACTCAACGACATTTGCAAGTTGTAACTTAGTTACATGGGAATCATGATCTGTTACTGTTGTGTCTGGTGACCTGTAGTTTCATGGAAAAAAATCAAGCCATTCCACAATGTGCACTTCTTTTAGCAAAGAATTAATAACATGATCATGTTCTATACTTAGGTCTCTCTGGTGGAATTGGTTATGGCATAGGCGGTCAACCATTGATGCTCAGCCACTATGGATACTACATGTCATCATGGCATATATTGTTGGCTTTATCTGGACAGGAAGCGGATCTACCATCCGGGATATTGACCTTTGAACCTAAAATACCAGCTCCATTTAATTACCCAGTGATGTTACCAGGTGTTCTTGGTACTATATCATCTAGTGTCAGTGATACAAACATAACGTCATATACACTAACTCTGATGTTTGGACAGTTAAATTTAAAATATCTGGGAGTCAACAAAACATTCTTTCAAGGTAACGTCTCCGTTAAAGCCGGGGAAAGTGTTCAGTGGAATTGAAAAATAAAAGTGTATAATACTCTTTTCTGAGTTTACTCAGTTTAATGTGCATTTCGATAACTGTAGTTGAAATGTTGCGGTTGATCATGGTGGAAATTTTGAACTGTAAATATTGGTAACGCACAAATTTAAGAACCTCGGCCATGCGAAGACCAAACGGAATTTAGGTAACCAGGGGTAACAAACTTGAATCTGTGGAAAGATTAGATTCTATCTACTGGCAAAACAATAAACTTTCTTGGCTAACACCGGGATCGAACACGGGACCGCCAGTTTAGCTTACCAACGTCTTACTCACCTACCCATCGTGGCTCCCAAGGCAAGCGCAAACTGAATATGATATCTCAACCAAACACCATAGCTGAAAGGTTTGATTCTTTCCTACATCGCATCTGGTTTCGGGTCTGGAGAAATGGCTCAGAAAAGAGCCAATTTATCAATGCGTGATGATTATGATAACATTAATAATATCTCAATTTAGACCACTTCCGGTCAGATGTTTCGCAGATTTCAATGAAAAATTTTGGCATTTAGACCTTTCCCGGTCAGCGGTTTCGGAGATATCAGGTTACCAGAAGTGTAATCGTGCAGGTCCGTAGCTAGCCCGAAATTGTTAGGGGGCAAAGGCTTCTAGGGGCGCCGATGCGATTCCAGGGGGCGCCGATGTACCTACACTTGACCGTCCACGGTGAACGGAACCGTGGACATGCCGCCCTTTAGAAGGGTGCTCTCCCCCCAGAAAATTTTGGAAAATAGGGTTTGCATCTGTAAATGACGGACACTATCAATATGAACATTGTTAAAATGTGAAGGAAGGAATACGAATTTAACGCGCCTATAATAATTTATGGAATAAAAGAAAAATTCACTATCAGGTTAGATCGTCACGCCGTTTCGGACGACCAATGTATTCGTGGGCACCTGGCCAATCTCATTGTGGGCGCTCGGCCATTTATATTAAGGAGTGATGGACGCCCATCCGGGATGAGGCACCATTATCATGCCGTTTTGGGTGCCCCAGCCAATCTTACTCTGCATTATGTGCGGCCCAACAATCATATATTGTCATTATAAGGCGTCCCTCCGGGATAAGGCACTCCTTGGATCAAGCCGCTTTGAGCGCCCCATCAATCACGTGGCGCCCATATTGATATGGGAACGTTGGTACGTACGTAACTAACGTGACGAAATTTATGGTAGCTAGCTTTTTTTTTTCGCACGTATCCAGTGAATGGCCTTTTTGCTCAGTAATCCCTGCTAGAATTTGGCTTTTTAAAATTGCGTTTAAGTTTAAAATTTTTGTTTAGAACTGAATTAAATTAACTATTAGTCAATCCCCACGCTAAAAACATAGCAGAATTCATTGTGCATATGTGAAAAAGACCCGACCGAAGCACAAAATAGTGCCAATAGTGCGGCCCCCGCGTGTTTCAAATGTCCGTTTAAACTTGCTGATTTTGTTAAATTCCCATCTCTTACGAGGGTTTATTATTCAATCTCGAGTTGTCCATGTTATGTACAGACAACCCTGATACGACGCAGGCTTTCTGTTTGTCGAAGGCATAATACTTTCGTTTGTTTGTTTACAAACTGACTTGTGTGACGTTTAGATAACGTCATGTGGACATCATGGCTGTTCACTGTGTCAGAGTCGCTTCTCTGCAGGTAGGGTGGGTCTGTCGTTCAGATTGACGTTGGTATAGTTGACTTCGGATTGCGTCCACTGGAAAGGGCGCTTCGGCACTCATTGGATTTTCTCCCCAATGGGCAAAAGGGGGCCGAATTTCCCCATTGACCCCCCCCCCCCTGTGTGGTTACCTGATATTTCCAACACCGCTGAACGGAAGTGATCCCCAAAATTTGTCTAATCTGAGATATTATTACTGTTATTATATTGCATAAGATCAATCTAAATAGAGTAATAATTACGGTCTACACAGATCTACCACATGTGGCAAATAGGCCTAATATCGATTTACTACATCTGGCAAATAGCCCCAGTCAAAATACTTATTCGTTGTTTTCTTCTGCAGGTTTTTTGGTCAAAACCCATTTTTAATAAAAGTTGTTGCTATATACAATAAAAGGGCTACCGCGCTAAATCAGTTTCCAAATTGAACTTTAATTACAATTGATTTGGATTAAAGGGGATGGCGGCAATTTTTTATTACCGATAGAAAACATACTTATAATAACCGGTGGGGTCTAATTTCGTTTCGCTGACTTAATTATTAGTAAATGTTTGGTTACAGAAAACATCCTCGGGTTGATTATCTCTAATAAGCTGAATGGTTTTAAGCGAAATAATGCTTTAATGTTAACGGTGGCTTTCTGTCCATGCGATATTATTCTTATAACTAATTAAATGTGTTTTACGATATGTTTGTTCGGCGACCATAACAATTTTTAGTGGTGGTGCTTATGAATTTAATGTAAGTGCACATAGGTAATATATTTTGAGGGATAGGATAAAACCATAATACGTCGTGTTAAATGAGGTTTGTTTATTAGTATTGGCTTGATTTATAAAATTGAAAAAATGTACATTATTCATGGGATAATGTAAATTTCAACTGTTTACTATATTCTTGGGATATGCCAATTAGCTGTCGTATTTATAGACTCTATGTCGACCATATCAAGTTGAAGGGTCTGTTGTCTTCATGGACTATATATATATGAATTTCGACTCTTAAATCAGTAGTGTGGACAGTTAGATACAGAGCTGGGTGGCGGTTCTTGCTATTTCAGTCAAATGACTTTAGTCTGGGGTCAGAAATTGTCATTTCAATAACAATGCAGCCTCGACTGTCATTGTCACGTAATAAACAAAGTCCGTGTTGTCAATTTTTACGGTTATGCCTAATCATCAAGTACCGTTGAAATGCAGATTGAATTCAAATCTGTTTCAAATCGGACACCCTTCATATGGCATCGAGGGTTGATTATGGTCAGCGATAGGCAGATTTACCTCTTGCATAATGCATATTTGACTCTTTTGACAGAGTTTGTTGATTTCAACTGCCTATTTTGTTTATTCCAGCTGTTCAATATATATACACTTTTATGTCACAGATGCATTGTCAATAATCACCTCACAATAAAATAACGTAACTAATTTTTGTTTATTGTAGAAAAAAAATTGACATAAAGAAAAAATTCAAGTTAAAATGTGTATCTTACATGTAGTTATGGATATTGTTAGATTTACAAATTTCAGTATACACCGGCTTTAGAAATACAAAATAATGTAATATATTCTAATCGCGACAAAGCGAAGGCTATTTTTTTATTTCAACCGACGAAGACCTCGTAAAGCTCTGATAATACTTTAATTTGGGCTGATTACCACATTCTTCGGGAATGTTACAATGACCTGTTTACTACATTCATGGGTTGAACATTTTACAGATATCACCTGAATTCGTAAAAGTTGAGGACACGTGTAGTTTCTTGTCCGTCCATAACAACAAAGTAGTTTTTTTTATATAAATAAAATCCATAGTCGTTATATTAAATCCAAACGATATTTTATCATGTGATCAGAGTGGGATTAGGAATAGACATAGCTATATATCACAAATAGCTGTAGTCACAGATAACATCCTGTTAAAAACTCTATAACAACTATCATATTAATTTTCGTTCGCTTTCCTTTCAGATTTATAATTAACGATGTCTGTAGTATTGAAGAAATGGTTCGATAAGCGCCCTATTTATTATAAGGAATTACATAGTACATTCAACATTACTATTAAGCAGGACTGTTTAAATTGATTTGATATATCGGGGACGGGCAGCCGCAATTCATTTGGCTTTATAAAGACGTATGGGTTATTAAACATGGATAAATAGCCGCCTTGTCACTACTCGACGTAATGTCTTTACAATAACCACGTTCTTAACAAAACAAATAAGATTTTAACATCGTCAATTGACACTCGTGAGAGAAGAAACTTGATATTAGGTCTATTTATTGAAGATTTATATTTTATAGAAACTTATTGCCTTGTTAAAGTATGCGAATATTTATTTTATCAAACAAGAGTATTACAAACAATTTCTACCGTTGGAAATAAAACGGCTGGATAGATTCCTCCTCTTGAAACAATAATGTGTTTTTAAAAAAAAATGATTTAAATTCATTGCATGGTTTTGCACGTCTTCGCCAGCTGTTTATCCATGTTGTATTCTTTGGCGTGGTATTGTTAAAACGGCCATATAATATAATATAGCGTGAACTGGGTAAGTAAAAGTGTGATATGCCATGTAATCAAAGCTTTTCATACGCACTTGAGAGGTTTATTGACAAATCCCATACGTTGTTAGAGTGCTTGTAAACATTGAATAAGATTGGACCTACATGAAGTGACTGGAAAATTGGTTTTCTTTAAACTGAAAAATATTGATTGAAATTAAAATGTAAGTATATCATTTTATAATTCGATATAATTTATTTAACATGATTGTGCTTCTTTCCGCGGTAGTCAGAAATTGCTTTCTGTAGAAAAACTGTTGACTGAAAATTATATTAAAAGCCAATGTACAAAATGAACAAATTAAACAAAAGTGATATTTAATTGCTTCGATTTTGCTTAATGGTAAATATCGGTCTCAGTGTTTTGTTTGGGTTTTTTGGCGTCTTGACTGTCATTTAAATATGAAAGAGTTCTTAAAGTAATAATAATCGGGAGGATTATTGGTTGGTTTTCATAACGAATCCTCTGTTGCCCCCATTAAGGGGCTAATCAAAGAGGAAAACATGGGTTTGGTATTATTGCGTCCCCTTTTAAATGAAAAAAAAATACCCTGGTTTTAATGCGATTTTCATATTGCCCAATCAGGTTATACACATTGGGATTTTGGCCTCAAGATTTTGTTCATCATGCAAAATCAGTGATCACGACACCACCCACCTGCTCTCAACGCGCGTTTCATTATAGATATTAGTAGAAACAATGTCATAGCTGTATTTGATAGAAATCTTAAAGGATCTTAGTTGTTTTTGTTCTAGTACACGTTTTGGATGTTTTTTTATAGCTAGGTTTGTGGCACTGTTGACTTATTTGCTATTAAAATGCTATATTATAATATACCAAACTTTAACGTTAATCACCTGTTTGTTTAGGGACATTTCGAATATTTAAACGTCAAGTCGCGTCGAACTGTTCAATTAATAAGTATTCCTGCTTTATAAGGGGTGCGTTACTGGACTTAGGAATAAATGTAACTGAGGTGTAAATTAATGCGCTAACCCCGCGATCTAAGCATTCTGAGATATCAATTATAGTTTCTACTTGATGACCCAATGAGCGTTCCCGTTAAAAAACGGTCCGACTGACAATTTATTTATTTATGTAAAATGGTGAACGTTAAATGTATTTCTATTCAATGCATATGTCATAATAAAAAAATAACATGCGTTAAAGGCCGTCATTAAAGATAGATCAATCACAGGTTATCTCTTTGAAACTTGTGTTAAATAACTTTTTTTTATATTTTTTTATATTCGGTAAGACTTATAGAAATTTACACCTTTATCATGAATGCATTGTATGAATAATCGAATTATAAAGTTATGTTTTCTATACCAACGTATTGTCAAAATTTAATAGCCATTGAGTAGAGGGAATAAAATACAAATTGCTGTCAATTCAAAGAAACGACAGGGATTAATATATATTCACCGATCCTTATAAAAGGCGTTGGTATTTTTATAAGGTTCAAGTTGTGTTTATTAAAGTTCAATAATATTATGTTAGTCACGACAAACCTACAATTGTCGAAATTATTGCAATACAGTGTATGTGTGTTTTGTGGTGGGGTGGACCCATTTGTTAATAAACTAGTTATTTATTTAAATAGTATGTCAATTAGAAGGGAAAACGAATCTTTGACGTCAAGTGTTTGATCGTGGGAAAGGGAGTGGAGGAAATTAAAAAATATTACTTGCTACGAGAACGTTGGTAAAAACCTTGAGATATAACTGATGTGTTTGTTTTTAGCTACGATTGGCAATTAGCGAACTCAGTTTCTTTATTAATGCACACACCATCTTAAAGATAAGATAATACTATGACCAATCAAACTTACAGAGGCCAATGCAGTGGCATAACTATCGCCTTATTCCAAATAGGCGCGTTTAAATTAATGAAGCCTTGTTTTTATCCGACACACACCGTCATGCATCTCCAGTTTTAAAATGGCGTTCTTAGTAACGGCTTAACGCCTCGATTTTAAATACGATGATTTATACCCGTTTCAGGTAGGATTTTAAAATTATGCTTAATTGAAGTCGGATGTGGCAGAAATATTATAAATAACAATAATGAATAGTTGTTGTGATGAATTCAGTATAACGTGGTCTTATTCAATATTAAAATGATGAATATGAAAACCATCAGCGTTGAAGTAAACTGCGAATATAACATAGTTCATTTGAATTTCGGTCCTGTTTGTACAAATAAAAAGCAGGAGACAGGGTACAGCATGATAGTTGCAACACAAACTAGAACAAAACAGGTCATTTTGGAACTAACACTTGGTTCAATTTTGTTTCAATAATTCGCTTGTGCGTAGAGGTCTTTAGCAGCGGTAGGAAACCCGAGGACTCGGTAGAAAACCCATGCGGTGGAACATGCGACCTTACTTCTTTCACATGTCACCGAGGAATCGAAACCACGCCAGACCTTATTGTACAACGCGCACACGCTACCCTCCCCCCAATTACGGAACTATGATCGATCAATTATATTTCTATAATTCGTTTGTGTATAAGGAACCCGGAGAAAATTCACGAGGTTGGTCAGGCGACCTTATTCCTTATCGAACACCGTATGTAAACCGTAATAAATTACCCGATCTCTTAGTCAAGATTATTAAACGTAAGAGGAGTTGGGGCCTGGGGGTGAGGCGGAATTTTATTATCTATGTCCTAATAATTTTTGCACGAATTTTATGACGTATATTTCAGAGATAGTCGAAAATCAATATGATTACAGATAAGGAATTAAATAGTAACATGGTAGATGGTGAACCATCAAAACCAGAATCAAAGATCAAACATTTTAGTTTGAGGTACATGCAACATCCACCACGCATCGTTCCAAACTATGGAAAAAAGAAAGTTCAACTCTTGCCCAAAACAAATGTATCCCGTGTTCTGCTCTACGATAATGTTACTCAACAACAGATGTTATATATGAAACTAAAAAACATTCGAATAGAGAAAAACAGGTCGGGTCGCTTATTGGACATGCACCGAAAATCATTTATATATCGAAGACTAAAGAAGCAGAAAAATATGTTAGAATCATCGTCGCATGGTATTCACAAAGACTTCGCATTGCCTCCACTAGTAAATGGACCGGAGACTAACATTCAGCACATCAGAAAGCACCAGTTTGACGACGAGGTTCAGCTGCCACAATTGTCGCGAAACAGGAAAGTGGGCTTTAGTCAAACAGTGAACGGAATAACGCATATGTTTAACACTTTTCAAATTGAAGAAGACAAGGCTCTTCATGAAAAATCGGTGCGGGATCCCCGATTCAAGAGTTTGGAAAAGGGATTAGTTAATTTGGATAAACCCGGTGACGGATATTTGGAGCTAAGTCCAAGTTTTGTGAAGGATTATTCTGCAATTCCTAAAAATATCAGGAGAATAGGATTGGTGCCGTTATTAACAACTGATGGTCCGCCCGATGAATGATATCTATAACGGCTTTTAGACGTAATTCTTCAGAAACCGGTTCTCACCAATAATGTTGGCCATGAAATTATCAAGATATTCTATATCACACATATGTATTTCGGTATTAATAGCTTATTTATAGATTATGTGTTGATATGTTAAATTTTTATCGGGTCTGTATTACAGCCTAATTTTCCCGGTTCTTGCACACAAGCTCATTGTCAGTGGTCTACGGAACATATTACTGCAATAAAGATCGAAGGTGTGTGTCCAGCCCAAATTATAATTTTCCCCTAATTGGAGGCTGGCTTGTTTCGTAAATTTCAAGCACACAAAATGAATTGTCTATTTGTCAGTCATACTCGCTCCTGTGGTAGGTCATGCTTTTATGAAGTCCAATGACATTACGTGTGTGAACGTACATATTTTCATATGTCCTCTATATTTAATTATTTTACATTATTATATCAATTCTAATGTCAAGACCCCCCCCCCCCAATTTCTGAGATTGTCTAACTATGAATGGAGAACCTCATGGAAATCAGAGTCACACAACGATTTGCGGCCCTTGTGATCTTCAATGCGGAGATTTATTTTCATAACTTGTCAGAATTGTTCATCTGAGCTTAACTTTAAATGTAGGATTTCCACTAGTTCTCCTCCAAAGGGGTGCTTTTTGGAATGCACACTTTTTTATGGTCTGGTTGGCTGGATACATCCTCATTGGGTGTTACACTTAGTGTTGGGTCACAGGGATTTATTGGCAACTGAGTTCTGTACCTACCTAATTCCACAGTTTATTTTGATCCATATAATAAATCAAACTAATTGATATTTATTATGATTTATTATGGTCAGACAATATTATGAACTCAGCAATTCTTGAAAAACATATGATATAAGAACACAGTATATGAATAAAAGATAATAATCAAACTAATAAAAACAAGTCCATGCAATAGTCAAGTACTTGATACCAAAATCAAAATCAAGCTATTTTAAGTTCATTTTAAACAAAATATAATTATAACAATGAATTATTATTTTAAATCATAATCATTTCAAATTCCAAGTTGATATACACATTTGGATGGTGATAATTTTGTATTGCAATCTGAAACATTTCTGACGTTCTTACAATATGAAGGCTGAAATAGATGAACAAATATATAACAACTATACAGGAGCTTGTCAAAACATCTGTACAGATAATTGTTCACCTTCTTCAAAAAATGTCCAAATGAACAAAACTTGCTAGACTGGTCTTTTTCCTTTCTCTAGGACTATAATTTAAGTTCCCTACAAAGGGTTAGTTGTAATAAAACAACATGTACATAAATCAAAACAAGAATTCTTGGAATAAAAACACTGTACATATTTGAAGAATGGAATGTGAATAGAGGACATAAGTAGTTTTTATGTAAAATAGCTCAAACGGCTTTATCACAAAATATTACTCTTAACAAATAACAAGATAATAATATTATAGAAGGACGGAAATATATGAGAAGAGAAATCAGAGAAAAGATGAAAAACAATAAAATGTAAAACCAACCTCTAAAAAAAGAGTTTTAAGAGGATATGAATTCCTACTGTATTAACCATTGAAATAATATATGTTTCATATTTATTATTTATTAACAGCAGCCTATAATGTGCTATTGTGGCCCTATATAATTGCTAGTAACAATGAATGGGGAAATGAAGAATCTTAAATAAACCAAACCAAATTAACCCATATAATTAAGTTGTTTGATTCCCTTTTATTGGTACAGATCACCGTTTTACCATGATGCAAAGTAATATAATATATGCCAATGGAGGGATTATGAAAGGAACACTATGACTGTGACTTTGGGACTTTTTCACACCCAATATAGGAAAACGATTGATACATTTCATACATAAGACATATGGCCTCATATACAAGACAATCACAAATAAATTAATATATTAGACCCTGTATTTACAATAATTCATAAATAAATCAAATAACATAACAATAAATAATCTTTTGTAATAAAGGTTGTTGGAGGGATTGTGATAGAAATACAATCTATTCTATAATATATACTACTGGTAGATTTTTAGTTTAAAGAAAATACTAGGTATAGTTTACTACAAGATCCTAATTACTTCACAGTATCACAGAAGTAAGTAAATAACTAAGAAGTGGATTTCATATTCATACGACCAGTTTTAAATTATTATTCTCATATAATTAATTACATATATATATAATTATTATACTAATCAAAATGCATAAGTATTCAATGCGGTCAAAATAGACACAGAAAATTAAAAAAATTAAAGTACAATCAAGGATGGACTAATAATACCAGAGAAATTTGTATTCAAAAACCATATTTATTTAAAACACAGAGTAAAGCAGTAATTATCAAAACTGTTCTGAAATCTGATCTAAATGCAAATACAATGAACATTCATGAATGGATAGGTATTAGGTACAGTGCCACAATGTAAATATTGTGGTATACTTATAAGTATATTATTAATATCAATGCTTTAAAGTAATATAAATTTGTCTAGTTACAAAAGCTGGTCTCTGTAAGCCATTTGTCACTCCAGAATCTGAAGAAATTCCAAGCATGTTTAATAGAAGCATTTCTTTTTTCGTTGTGTGATGTTACATATGGCAAGACTTAATGATTTGCAAGTAATTAATATAGCCTGACAGTTCTACACTTCTAACATGTGTACATACTATTATTATTATATTTAGACCAATGGTTTTGTTATTTAAATTTAGGTTTTTCTCAGTCATTTTATACAAACAGCTTTATTAATTGGCAATGCTGTTACAGATGAGAAATTAACCTTTCTACAACTTAGTAAACATGTTTTATACACTTCACATTTTTTTTGTTGTTAAAACAACTTTAACTTTATGTTAATGATAACAGGTTTTCAACAATATGTAGACATTTTGGTCCAGATATAAGGCAGAAAAGATGGACAGAGACCAAAAATATAAGTAACCACATAAAAAAAGCATTATGTTTGGGACATCATTATATTGTGGATTAAAATGTTACGTAAAGCTATTACACACAAAGCTACATATATCTACACCTGTGTAAAACTGTGGTGTTGTTTGAGACAATTTCTTCCCATCAATCTCTGGCTGGTTTTGAAAATGAAAATACCACCAATCAGTTGATTCTTGATCAACACTGTCGCAAACCAGTCAAATATAAAATGAACTTAAGATTGATTTCTTAATTATGATACAAAATGAAACAATGTAATATTTACAATCTAAAGCATAAATAACATATTATAATAATAACAATACAAACAACAATACTGTTTTAAATACTATGGTTATTTATCACACATTAAATATGTCTAAATATATATTATCTAATGGATGGATGGGATGTAAGATACTTGAATTTTCATATGGGCTAAGACCATGGATTATTCTGACTTTCCAAGGAATCTGAAAGTCAAAGAAAACTTAATGTTATATGAGCTGGATTCGAAACCACGCCAGTTGACTCAATGACAGGCTGTATGATACAGTATGCACATGCTAACCATTCGGCCACCCCCCCCCCCTCTCTGCAGTAAACCAAACAAACAGGAGTAAAGTGACTGGAAGAAAAACTTGTCTTCTTCATGGACACCTAAAGACAAGGAAATATTATTCAGCAATTATCAATGTTTAACATAGCTGCTATTAATTAACCAATAGTATAAATCAAATATATAGGTACTCACCATGTAAATGGGAACCATTAATACTTTTACTGATGTTTGATTTTCTAATCTGTACTTCTTCATCAGTCATTGGACGTAAATCTTTGCGTGATATTTTAACCGGTGTGGTTATTTGTGGTAAATCAGTGCTTGAGTTACGAACTGATCTAGCAGAGTTACGATAATCACTGGGATCTCGATCTCTACTACAGGATGGACGACTGAAAACCACAAATAGTAAAATACTAAAACATCTTGAGGACACTTTGATATTTATAGTCTAGAATGGATAGTCCACTCTATTAGACATACCAACACCAACTGAGGCGCAGAAATGTAGGGTGGTAGCAGGGGTGTCCCACTTTTATATTGACAATTTTTCCTTTTGTTGGGACATGTCTTCAATACAGCATGAACCCCTATCAGGATTAATACTTTTCACAAAATCATATGTTGTCCTTGGCCATATTATTGTCCATTCTGTCTAAATTTATTTTTCCACATTTACTTCTAAACATAATGTTTAAACCATGAATCAATGTTAAACATAAATCAATCAATGAAGCTATTTTTATGGTATCAACCTATAGAAACTAACCTTCTTGGAATGTCCTTATTGGTAACATTTCTAGGGGTTTCTGCAAGGGAATTAATCACACTAATATCTTCAAAAGCTGAAACGATGAAAGCAAAGAATTACTATATTATGCATCTGTGTTTTCCTTCAGAATGGAAGTGAGAATATCCAAAAGAAGTAACAACAATTTGTAGCTTTTTAAATTTGGGCCTTTCACAAATTAAATATATTTGAACAATAAGACAATGTCTCCTTCTAAATATCATTTGAAATCAAAAGGAGAAACAATATAATATGTATTTTACCTTGAGACGTTAGAACACCACTAGATATCAAATCTCTTATTTTCTTCTTTAAATCTCGACTAGTCTTCTTATAATAATATAATTCTTTTTCTAATTGCTGCATTCTGTAAAATACCCATTGATATGAAATTAGGATAACTTAACCACGTTCCTCCTGCTGACGACATATTTAATGACACACAATGGAACAGCTTAATAAAGACAAACCAAGCTGTTTACATATATTTATGGAACCTGATATTCTGGATCAGGCAGGTTTCCCCCCCCTCCCCCCCGAGTTCTTCGGTTTCTTCCTGCAGTAATGATCGAAATCATTCGCACGATCTGTGCCAAGGGCCAAATTGGTAAAAGGCCTCAGGCCTTATTTGCTACCTTGTAAAATGACACGATTATTATTTTTATTATGATTATTATAAATCATGAGGAACCCCGCACCCTCTGCTTAATAAGCTACCGAGGCTACCCTACAAAAATAAAAGTAAATATAATGTACTAGAGATATTTAGTATTTCAAAGAACTTTACCGGACATCAACAGCTGCATCTCCACTTGACATTCCTCCATCTGTTAACTGATTCATTAATAGTTGTATCTTCTGTTCATACTCCCTCTGTTGCTTAGTTAATCGTCTATCTATATCCAGTGTTGTGCGTTGTAAAGCACTTTCTAATTCACGAATCAATCTCTCCTGTTCATCCACTTTAACCTTTTGAAAATGTAATTAGAATTTGGTAAGAGAGAGAGAGAGAAATGGGGTTTAAGGTCCACTCGACACAAACTAGGTCATTTCGGGACTAACATAATGAATATGGTCAATTTTATTTCAATAATTTGCTTGCGCGTAGGGGTCCTAAGCAGTTGGAGGAATCTGGAGGATCCGAAGAAAACCCACGAGGTTGTATAGGCGAGCCTTATCCTTGCCATGTTCAATGGGAATTCGAAACCACGCCAGTTGACTCAATGACAGGCTTTATGAAACAGCGTGTGCACGCTGACTGTTCGGCCATCCAACCCCCAAATTTGGTTAGAGGAAGATTTAAAGACAATCAATGTGAATGTAAAATACCTTTATTTAATGTCAGCTTCACAAAAATGATATCACTGACAATTACATTATTATGCGATATCTATTTACATGTGTGATAATAATAAAGACTGATGTAAACATTTTATATGTTTAGCCTGTTTAGGTATTCTAGACTACACGACACATCCCCACATATTTTAACAGGCACATAAATTTAATAATCTGTTCCAAATTAAATGATGAAATTAAATCACAATGTAAATTTTGAGATAATTCAACCCTCTTTAAATTAGGGGTCATAATCCAGGAAGTAATGGTCAGATATGTCTGAAAATCAAAACGAAAGAGAGAGAGAGAATGGGGTTTAACGTCCACTGAACACAACTAGGTCATTTCGGGACTAATATACGGTTTAATTTTTTATTTCAATGATTCGCTTGCGTGTAGGGGTCTTTAGCAGTGGGAGGAAACCGGATTGCCCGGAGGAAACCCACAAGGTTGAGAAGGCACACCTATCTCCATGCCACATACACTCACACCAGGACTCGAAACCACAGCCGCAAGCCAGTGGTGGCCGGCCAACTAGAGGTCGAAGCGCGGCACTCTAGACTAGACCACTAGGCCATCCCATGCCCCTGAATATCAAAATGAACCAAAATAAACATATTATAAGTTTTATCCAAATCGAATAAAAAATGTGACCTATAAAAGGTCCACAACCTTCATATGACATACTTTTACAGAATTTGAATTCAAGGAGTGACCATTTTGTCAGGCAATTTCAATTACGGTGAAATGTTGACATTAAAACATTTTTTAAAATCGGATAAAATTGTGACCTCTTAAAGGGACAATAACACTCTTGCTGGCTTGACAGGTCCAGAAAAAAAAATTAGCCTTATTCTAACTACAAGATGTTTAAGTGTCCTACCTGTTGTGTAAATTATCCATTACAACCTATCTTACTTGTCCAGAAGGTTCGAAAATATGTTTAAATCCAAGTTGCATTTGAAAGTGCTTACGTAAGGCTTTTCAAACCATGTTACGGCATGTAGTTAAATTTTTCCAATTTTTAAAATTAGGTGTGTTAAGATAAAATTTGTATCATTTTTTAATTGAAATATTGTAAAATAGTACAAATTGTTGACCAGTTACAACAAGAGTGGTATTGGGGCTTTAAGGGTCAACAACCTAAAAACAGCCATAATCTAAGAAGTTGTTGTTCGATATGCGGAAATATTGAAAGGATCCAAGTTCTTGGTTATATGAAGTTTCATCAAAATCAAAATCAAAATCAGAATCAGAACAAAATTGCGACTTTTGCATATGAGGAGCAGCCATCTTGACGGGCAGTTTTGGTCCGCTTCTCATGAAATGGGACTCGACAATCCTTATGCAGATAACAAGTGGTTGCCATGCAAGATATGCCCACATTTCTCAAGGGGACAGAGAACAAGCTCAAAAAATGTTGGTTAACATAGCTCTTAAATATCAAGTTCAAAACCTGAAACAATATAAACAGATCTAACCTCATATTCACTGCAAGTTAAAGTTATTCTACGTTCTTCTTCACGTAATGTAATAACTTTATCAAAATATCTAGCTAGTAGAGATTTAATCTCTGATGTTTTCAACAAATTGATTCTGTTCATTACACTTTCATCACTCTAAAATATAAAATTATAGTTAATCGTATTAAGGGGAGGTTTTAAACAAAAGAAACACATTTTGGCCTACGAGACATACTTGCAAATCTATACAAATAGCCTGGCTCAAGTTTTATTCTTTATTTATAATTATTTTAACAATATTTCTTTTACACCACTTTTCAACCAAAGAATCTTCATATGTTGTCATATTTTACTTAAAGGTACATATTATAAGACATACCTGTTGGGTAATTATTTGTGACTGTCTTATCTCAGTCTGACGACTTGTGATGGTTTCATTTTTAAATTCAATGGCAGCATCTAAAGCTTCTATAGCTTCATCTAACTCTATTAGTCTAAAAATATAAGTTAATGTAATAGTAATTTTTTTTTTAATAAATTCTATGGTGGCTCCAACTTGCATGTATACAACACATACATAACGACTTTCGTCTATTGCAAATGAATTAAATGTTAATTCTTATCGACAGGAACCAAGATGTTTGGGATATAAACAACCATTATAATTTTCATCAAAATCAGATAAGCTAAAACGTGATTTTTAAACAATCAGGGACCATTAGCATGAATTTGAACAGGCTTTGCCCTTATGAACAGATTACATAATTTGTAGGCAGAAAAGTGTATAAATACCAATTCCAATAGGATATATCAATATAATCAAAAACAAATATCTATAGAATTTGTAACATATAAAGCTCTAAAGCATTTATGGTTAAAATTCTATTTCAGAGGATTAAACAAAAAGTCTGATGGTTTTTAAATTGTATTTTAATGTTTAGCTTCATGTGTTATATCAGTATAATATTTATCTAGAGACAGTCTACTCACAGCACCAAACATAATATCCAATGAAATTCATAAGTTTGTTTTTAATTTAAATCAAATTGCTCCAGCCATTTTAATTACTGCAATTTGTGACAATGAATCCCTTCTTTCTTACCATGAAAACATAAAATCCACAACCCACAAAATGTTTCTTACTAAATGTCTAAGCAGGGGATAAAGTGAGAGCTTCTAAAGAATTTTAAGTACTACACACTGGTGAGAAAATCATTTTTAAAATGACACCAATCAAGACTCAAAATAAGAGTTACTTCCCCTTCAAATGTGACAGATGACGTCTGCTAGCCTGTTAGTGGTTTTTTTTTCTTGTCAACTGTGCCATGAAAGGTTGCTTGTTGTTTTTAATGAAAAAAGAAAGAAAGAAAAAAAAAGGAAAGCTTGAAAAATACTCTAAGCAAACAGGAAGTATTGAAGCCATGTCAAGGTATTTGTTTTGTCTAACTTAATTCTCTGTTTTATAAACACTTGTCAATGTCTTAGTCAAAATATCATTATCAGTTGAAACCAATATGTTTTCCATGTTTAGTAACCCCTCAATGTTATAAGACAAACAACTCACAACAACAGACACATTTAAGGTCCCTAAAAAAACCCACATAATTTAAAAACCAAAGACACACCCTTTTTTTTGTAACTGGCCAAGAATTAAATAAGATAATGTTCCTCCATATCTACCCACAAAGTAAAACACATTCAACTTTACTTTCATAGAAAACAACAACCAAGAAAGGGTAATAGATTCAGAGAATAATTAATGTCACTTCAATATTTTTGATAGAATCAGTTCTCAAAATAATCGTTTAAAATTTAACTTAAAAGAATTGAAATCACTTAACTTACAGGAGTTACAGGTCTAATAGAAATTTAGAACACAAGTATGTTTATATATATATATATAATATGTAGACTCAATAATCTTTAATTTAAACCTACTATATGCCTACTCAAAATTTAAAGGCTCAATAATTTTTTAAAAGTGAAATCACTAGGCCTATAGGCTTTTAAAATCAAATTTTCAATAATCTTTTAACTTGTAAAATGGAAATCCGTGTAACAGGCCAACTCAAAATATATATATAGTCTTAATAATCTCTTCTAACTTGTATAATCGGAAATCACAATAAGTCTTCTCAAATTTAAATAGGCTATATAATCTTTTAACTTATAAAAATTGAAATCACTATAGGCCTTATCAATTTTTTTTAGGAACAATAATCTTTTAAAAATTTAAATCTCTATAGGCCTATTCAAAATTTAGAAAAAGGTAGGCTATACCATTTCAGAGTTTGAATGTTAACTCAATCTTATATGATTTACATTGATTAAGTTAAGGATTTGATGGTATGTGACATCCGGGGGTTAAGATTCCACATATATGTTCAGTGAGTCGCATCTTAGGGATTCTGGTCATCTAGTCATTTAGCGGGTGTATGATGTTTGAGGTGATCTGTCCCCGCTATGGATGCTAGTTACATCCGATCCTATGCATGTATGGCTTTCTAGACAGAAAGGGTGGCTATAAGTGGTCAGCGCGAATCTTCCTTGTATCTCTCAATCACAGTGATAGATCGAGATATGTAGGGTTTCATGTACCATCAAATGATAGTTTACTAAAATTGGATTGTTTTCCTTTTTATACAAGCCAACAGTAAGGCTGATATCCAATGAGTGCATACAGTATCAATGTTGCTTTTGTATCTGATGATATTTAGAAGTTCAGACATAAAACCTTTACTCTTAAATTAATATCAGAGTTAATGTAACCATCCTGGAGAACCTGATTGTTAATGTTCAACAACCCGCTTGTCAAGGAGGTGATCATTTCATCTTAACTAAAATTAAAATTAAAACAAAGCAGCAGTCAGGAGTACATTAGACGGAATGTTGAAAAAAGGGCATGGCACTTTAACATTTTTAAATGGACAATTTTAAGGTGTATGGAAATTACATTTCAAATCTAGGAATCGAAATAACAAGTATTTCGTGGTTTAGTTTTAAAAATTGACAATAATTTACAGCAGGGATCTTAGTTGGCTGGTTTTTGTGGGCAGCGGATTGATCTTCAATCTAGCCGAATGATTAAACAATGAATCGGCCACTATGGTATCATATCAATCTACTTTCGGCCAATTCACAAAGAGTTATAAACAATGAACCAACCACTGCAATGTCATATATCAATTTATTTTCGGAAGATTATAAAGTTGTAATTATTACTCATTGAATAATTAACTAGTCAAAGAGTCAGTCAATGCAATGAATACCATCACTATCGGTGTGCATCCTTATGGACTAATTTTGTAAATAAACAGCTTAGTTTAATTAATTATTGCCAAGAAAAAGAATAGCCGAAGACAGTGATGGCAGCATTGATCTTGAACTTTAAGCATGCACATACCCATTGGATTTAGAAATTCCAAAAGCTGGTGTTTTGTCTTTTATGTTATTAAAGCCTATTAAAAAATAAACTAATCAGAATCATAATTGGTCACTCCACCTTTCGCAGGTATGGCACACTTCAGAGTTCCGACTCTACACGGAAAAAAAATTGCTGCTAAATTGTTATTTTAATATATTGGCAAGCCTTCATGTATAAAATAATTTAAAACAAACTTATTTGTATTTACTCGTAGTTTTTCTTTTTACTAAATTATAACTTCCGTTTAGCTGGATGAAAGCAAGAGTAGGAATATATGTATTGTGCAAGTTGCCGAAATTTGACTTTTAATTTTGATATTATTATCGATGTACGAATACAAGTACATGTAGGTCCTATATAATTACAACAAAGTTTTGTTTATTCGAAGTTTCATTTATTACTATTCGGAATACATTATGCAATTATTGACGGGAATAAAGTATGCATAAACCAATACGTCTGTTGTTGAAAATACAACTATCAGTTTAACAGCCTAGATCAATTCGTAAACTGTCAGGATTATTTCTGTCATTTACATCAGTCCGGGTTGAACCACACTACGCTCCGTTTATGCATGTTATAAAAATATGAATCATGTGTTATAAATTCCCAAAACACACAACTAACATATGATTGTATTTGACAATTCTGGGTTGTTTTGCTAACGAAAATAGTTACACATTCCAATCAGTGCATACAGTATCAATGTTGCTTTTGTATCTGATGATATTTAGAGGTTCAGACATAAAACCTTTACTCTTTAATTAATATCAGAGTTAATGTAACCATCCTGGAGAACCTGATTGTTAATGTTCAACAACCCGCTTGTCAAGGAGGTGATCATTTCATCTTAACTAAATTGAAAATTAAAACAAAGCAGCAGTCAGGAGTACATTAGACGAAATGTTGAAAAATACTCACTTGAAAGAATTTTAGAAATTTAATTAAAACTATGTTCCTTGTGTTTTTTTTTCAGATTTAAACATTTTGATGTTTTACACTACATAAAGATCTAATTAGCCCTTTATTTATTTTCTGTTGAAGTATACGTCATAATATACATCAACATGAAAATTTTTATAATGGAAATATTATTTATTAAATCTTTAATTATCCAGATCTTTGTATTAAGTAATAATAAAAATATGGGTAGTAAATTTTTTAGCCATATCAGTTTTAATGGTTCTTGGCATCATAAATTTTCAATAGTGTAACATTATTCTGTGAGAAGAGTGCCTGTTGTCAACACAATACAGGTATAATATTATGTATCCTTGATGAAATGAAACATCAAAACAAAAGAAAAATCTAAATAAATATACATAATTCTTACCTTCTTTCTTCTTCATGAGATAGAACTTCCCCGCAACCAAGTTTTTCATCAATTACTAATCTACGTTTTTGTAATTTATCACGACTGTGTTTCAACTTTTGCATTTCTTCTTTCACAACAGATCTTCTATCTTCTGGAACCTCGCCATATTCTTTCTTCTTCTCATCTATTCGTTTTTCTATAGAATCTAGTTTACTGGACATTGTTACCAGGTCCTTGCAAAAAAAAAAGATGTCAAATATCCAGTTCCAGTGATAAATTTGTTTATGTTTACCAGGGCCCTGTTTCACACAAACGTAAGCTAAAATCACTAAAATAGATTTTAATAACATCAAAATGAAATTTTAAATTTTATGCATTTCCCAAAGATTGATTATAACTTGAAATAACATTTTAATAGATTTTGGTTAAAATTGCTCTTTCCATGACATTGAATATGAAGTGAGCCCATAAATCTGTCTACTGCAAGTCTTTCTTCAGGCCTGAACTGTTACTTAAACTATTCATTAGGCATTTATTAACTCGAATTTCCAGCATATTCCCCTTTATATTATCTAGTTTTTAATTATTAAAGTGAAAACTTCAAGCTCCTTATCTAATCTTCCATAATGTATCTTTAATTGTTTGAAAATAGTATAATTTATACCTAAATTATATGGTTATATAAAAACATTAACAAAGGGTTTTGTTAAATGGGGTTTTGAGTGTTCTTTTTTCTTTTGGGGTTCTGATCAGGGACGTTATCTAATTGTTTCAATTGAATAAACAATTTGAACAGAATGTTGAATTAAGATCACTAATGCCTTTTTAAGCTTTAGAACATTAAAAGTCATCCAATTATTAAATAAAGACTTACCTTGCTTAGCATCTGACTTGAACGAAGTTTCTTGATTTCTAATTCACTCTTCTCTGACAATATGGACTCCTTTTTAACAATGATATCTTCCCTCTTTCTTAACTCCTGATAAAACAGAAATAAACCAATGTTTAATAAGTTTACATCTCCAACAAATTAAAATATACCTTATCTACATATCAAAAACGAGAAATATCTGAAGAAACGCTAGTTTGAGCCGCCATTATGGATCTTTGTGAAGCGACTGACAAAAGGATACATCACATTCAAAATAGCTGGCAAATTATATACCAGACATAAATGAAGGCTCAAGTTATCTCTGGGATTGATCAATATTGTAAACAGTTATTTATAATTTTCTAGAACTTCAAGATTCTCTATATATTCGCAATTTAAAATGGGAGATATTGATATTACCTCCTGTAATCCTTCCATTTGTTGTCTTTGTTGTATTATTTTCTCCATTTCACCATCTAGCCATCGCTTCTGTTCTTCTAGTTTCTCTAACTGTTCCCTGAGATTGAAAATATCAAAAATATGTATTATTTCAGTTAATTTCTTCTACTGTAAATGATTTACAAAATGTGCATAGGAGATTTGAATTTGAAGATAAAAGAAAGTTGAAATTGAATTAGAAGATGAAGTAATTAGCATGCACAGTCAATTTGAACTCACCCCTATAATGTCAAGATGCTAAGTAATTACAGAGCAGATATGAACCATGGGCATAACCCGGAGTATATTGTATTGGACTATAAATAGCCATTGAGGAATTTTCAACACATCTATCAACTATTAAACGATTCTGAATAACAATAATATTTAGCTTTTTGGTTGTTACAGCAGCTTTAGAAAATTATGTTCATTTTGTTTTTTTAATTTGCTTTATTAGTTTCGTAAACTTAACGTCTCTGAAGTTCTTTTACTAGTTATAAATAGAACACTAGTAGTATTTTCCTTTCGCTTTTACAAGGAATTTAAAACATTTTTTGAGTTGCTTCAAGCAAGAGTTAGAAAATTAGATTTATTGATCTAGCTTTCTGTCAAGTTTTGTAGAAAATAATCTAAATTATCTGGCCTGAACCAAACCAAAGGCATGTAACCTATTTTGCACTAAAAAATGCCTGGATGTAATGGCTGCTTGTGGTTTACGTTTCCAGTTTATTTTGCTATTGAAGTTTTAATGGTTATATCTTGTCAAATACAACACCAATATCATTATGAAATATCACGAATCAAGCACACTTATCCCCTCTATTAAGTGATTTCTCAGCTTACACTTTGATTTTTAAAACATTTATTTTCCTCAAGTCATGACATATTAAAGTAGTAAAAATACCATTGTTGGCAGGATCTTGAACTGCACATTATGCAACAGTAATTTGTCCAACAGTAAGGTTTAATCTACGACCAATATGAAGGAATGGAAGATACTAGTACAACTCCATACAACTTACATCTGTATAGGAGGTAAAGAACCAGATCTTAGTCGTCTTTGAGCAGCAGCTATTTCTTCATTCTTCCTTTTTAATATTTTCTGTTGTTGTTCATTCTTTATTTCTAATTCTTTTACTTTCTGTAATTCTTTTTGCATATCTCTCTGCAGAAAAATAGAATAAACAAAGTAAATTTTAAAATTCAAAGTTTTCAGCAATAAGACATTATTTTGATTAACAAGATGTTTAACACTAACAGAAGTAAACCCATTACTTACTTCTATTCTTGACTTCTGTTCTGTTTCATCTTTCAGTTTTTTATTCAGATGGTCTTGCTGTTGTTTCATTCTATCAACAGCTAACTGTAAATCTTGAATTCTAAGAAAAGATATTGGTCAAATAAAGGAAGAATGTATTTTGAAAAATAAAACAATGCGTATAAAGTCATTTCAACAATAAAAAAACCCAAGAATAATCCTTTACTTATAAAATGTGTTGACTACGTACAGAGACTGTATAATCAATTCAATCATCAAAATCAATAAAAAAGACAAACAAATTATTTTTTACTTACTTTTTCTCATTTTGCTCCGCAAAATCTACAACCTTTTTTGTATCTCTTTGTTTCTGTTGTAAAGCTGTCATTTTACTTTTAGCAGCATCAATTTTTTTCTTATATTCCCTTTAAAATGCATAAAGAATTTATATTGTAAAATAAATGATATACTGGTAGATGTTCCCTATGAAAGGAATAGCATAGAATTCAAGGATTCTCAAAAAAATTGTATCAAAACATTTCCCTTGTAGGAATGATAATAGAAAAATTTACTACACATAATTTTTTTCACAATATCTGCTTTTGAGATTCTAAACTTTAATTTAATTAGTAACACAAATGAAATCAACCATTTTAAGAAAAAGGCTCACGTTTGCAGTTTCTGTTTATCAGCTGTTTCTTGGTTTTCTTTATGTTCTAAATCTTGTAAAGCCCTCTGTGTACCTTGTAATTCCTTTTCTACTATTTGTTTCATCTACAAAATAAACATGTTACAGAAGTAGAGATGGTTGGCATTCACAAGATATCATGTACTTAAAAGTCTTTCTAGAACATTGGGGTATAGTTAACAGTATTTTTTTACTTAGGTAATAAAAATATCGCATTGTAATGTAATTTTACCAAGCTTCATTACAATTAAAGAAAAGTGACTATGCAAACAATTTAAACAATTCATGTTAACCTTCAATATAATTTAAGAAAAGTGACTTAAATAAAATTCATGTAACTTTAATTTACGAAAAGTTGCTTTATGAAAATCTGAACTGTCTTTTGAACTAATTCACACCTTTTCTAGACTTTTAATTTTTTCTTCATACTGTTTATTCATGAGTTCTGCATCTTTACCAGTTTTAACTAGTTCACATATAAGTTGTTCTTTCATTCTAAAAAAAATATTTTTAAAAAGCTGTTGTTATACTCTTCTAGTTGCCTTTAGTAAATGAGAAACACATTTAAAGAACATAATTTTAATGCAAAACATTCATTATATACCGGTAAGCACAACCTTCAAACAAGTACACTTCGTTATCAAGCACAAGTCTTATAAGTTATTGTTACACAAACTGATAGTTTAATTGAAATTATCCATACTATGAGAAACATGAAAACTATTTAAGCTATAAATTCCTTTTTCAAGTAAAAATATAAACTCAGCGAACCGAATATTAATTGAGAGATCTCTCATCTTCTGATTTGATTCAAGAACTTTAAGTTGAGCTTGTTTTATCTTTTTCTTTTGTATTTCTGCACTTGTTCGTGTTTCTATATTGGTGTATGTTAAACGACTTTCTTCTTGTCGTCCATCTTGCATATCCATACTGTGATCTAAAATTCTAGTACTTGACCTCACATCTACAATTTTATGACACAATCAAATTTATTTCTTAAAATTTAAACAAGGCTTATTATGAATTTCTAACCTTTTAGAGTATAATAATCTTAAAATTCACAAGATCTTTGAGTTATAAACTTGCATATCAAGTTTCTTCAAAATCGGATGAAAATTGTGTCCTCTAGAGGGTCCACAACATTGATATACCAGATGTTTACACTATTTGCGAACGAGGGGTGGCCATTTTGTCTGGCAGTAGTCCGATTTTCATGAAATTCAGACACAAACACGGTGTAAAGGTGATATATTTGAACAGTTATTAAAATCTGATAATAATTGTGACTTATAGAGGGACCACATGCTAAAAACATGATTCTTCACACAATCAGAAAGTTACGAATTGATGTGTATGAAAATCAAGAGAAACCAAGGTATTTAGGTTATAAACAAGCATTTCAAATTTCATTAAAATCAGATTAAAATTGTCCATCAGTCTCGGTCCTATTTTTACGAATACAGTGTTAACAATCACAAGCTAAAAACGTGAATTTTCGTACAATCAGGGGCCATAATCCATGAAGTTACGGTTTGATACATGCCAATATCGAAAGCAACCGAGATATTTGGGTGATAAACCTATATTTCAGGTTTCATTGAAATTGGATAAAAATTGTGACCTGTAGAGCGTTCACAAACATTGTGGACAGACGGGGGCAACAACAATATCTGGCACCATCTGGACTTTAATGATAATAAAGTAGCAAAGTATGATTTACCAGATGGATTATTAATGTCTACAGTAGCACTTCTACAACCACCTTTCTTCACTCTAAATGTTCCTTTTCTAACAAACTGACCTTCCACATCCCTGTTATAAAATATCAAGATTCATCAGACATGTCATAAAACATCAAGATTCATAAGACATTTCATAAAACATCAAGATTCATAAAACATTTCATAAAACATAAAGATATGTAAGACATTTCATAAAACATCACGATTCACAAGACATTTCATAAAACATTTACCAATTCAATCCCTTTTTTGAGTCTTTTAAATAAAAATTTTAATACTCCGCACAATTCTTAAAACATATCACATGCAAGACCAATTGACTGACTGGGCTGCACTATGCCTACTCTTATATCAAATTACATTATGTACACAGCATGTCAGTTTTTCGTAGCAACGAGAAGATAGAAAAGATGTTATCAAAACTCACCCTTCAGAATCACTATGTGAACTATCATCACTAAACGTTTGATGTAAAACATCATCATGATCCTCTAGTCTACTAACTAATAACTGACTACGGGCACGAAAACTCTGCATAACTCGCTCTAAAGAAAATAGAGCTGGACTTGTCTTTATGTTTCGAGATAACGGTCGATTACTATTCTGTAAATAAAATCAGTGCTTCATTCTTATTTAAAGTAAATATAAGAAATTGTGAATCATGTATGGAGCAGATGTACTTGTTTTTTGTGTTCATCATATAATCATTAACGATCACAAATTACCAAGTATTATTTATATTAAAGGGAGAAATGGGAGCTTATTTACCCCATTTCTTAACCAGACATTTTTTCACCCAATTCTGACCTGTGGCCCATTCATTGAAAGACAGTGAAAATGGCAAAGTTACAAAGTTATCGTTTTGTATAGAGCTGGGCTACTGGTATTTTAGCTGGCTGGACCCCCACAATATTGAATAAGTAGCCTAGGAGGCTACCACTCCTTGGAAGTAAAGATTTGTCCCTGGTCTTTGGCAGGTCAAGAAAACCGAAAGACCTAGTAAAAGATAGTAAGCTGGCACTGCCAGGCAGGATACGCCCACATTTTCGAGAGATGGTTAGAGAACAAGCAAAATCGAAAGTGATTTTTCCTACAATCAAATGCTATAATTCATTAAATTACAATTTGATATGCGCAAATATCGAAAAGAATCAAGATCTTTAGGTTATAAACATGCATTTCAAGTTTCATCAAAATCGAATTAAAATTGTGACCTATACTGAGTCCACAACCTTGATATACCATTTTTTAACGTATTTGCGTACGAACGGCGGCCATTTTGTATGGTAATTTTGGTCCGATTTTTCCGAAATTTGAACTCACCCTTCCTTAGGGTGTAACGGTGATATAATCAAACGATTTTTTAGATCGGTTAATTATTGTAACCTCCAGAGGGACCACAAGCTAAACCAAGACGATTTTGCGTATAATCAGGGGCCATAATTCAGGAAGTTACGATCCGATATGCACAAATATTGAAAGGAACCAAGATCTTTAGGTTATAACCATGCATTTTAAGTTTCATCAAAAGCGAATTAAAATTGTGACCTCTACAGGATCCACAACCTTGATATACCATTTTTTAACAGTATTTGCGTACGAACGGCAGCCATTTTGTATGGCAATTTTGTTCCGAATTTTCCCGAAATTCGAATTCAACCTTCCTTAGGGTGTAACGGTGATATAATCAAACGATTTTTTAAATCAGATAATAATTGTGACCTCCAGAGGGACCACAAGCTAAACAAAGAAGATTTTGCGTATAATCAGGGGCCGTAATTCAGGAAGTTACGATCAGATATGCGCAAATATCAAAGGAAACAAGATCTTTGGGTTATAACCGTGCATTTCAAGTTTCATCAAAATTGAATTAAATTGTGATCTCTACAGGGTCCACAACCTTGATATACCATTTTATAACAGTATTTGCGTACGAATGGCGGCCATTTAGTATGGCAATTTTGGTCCCATTTTTCTGAAATTCAAACTCAACCTTCCTTAGGGTGTAACGGTGATATAATCAAACGATTTTTTAAATCGGATAATTAATGTAACCTCCAGAGGGACCACAGGCTAAACCAAGACGATTTTGCGTATAATCAGGGGCCATAATTCAGGAAGTTACGATCCGATATGCGCAAATATCGAAAGGAACCAAGATCTTTGGGTTATAACCATGCATTTCAAGTTTCATCAAAATCGAATTAAAATTGTGATCTCTACAGGGTCCACAACCTTGATATACCATTTTTTAACAGTATTTGCGTACGAACGGCGGCCATTTTGTATGGTAATTTTGGTCCGATTTTTCCGAAATTTGAACTCAACCTTCCTTAGGGTGTAACGGTGATATAATCGAACGGTTTTTCAAATCGGATAATAATTGTAACCTCCAGAGGTACCACGAGCTAAATAGGTGAATTTTCGGACAATCAGGGGCCATAATTCAGGAATTTACGTTCCGATAGGTGCAAATATCGAAAGGAACCAAGATCTTTGGGTTATAAACATGCATATAAAGTTTCATCAAAATCGGTTCAAAATTGTGACCTCTATAGGGTCCACAAGCTAAAAACATGATTTTTCGTACAATCAGGGGCCATAATCCATGAAGTTTTGATCCGATACATGCCAATATCGAAAGCAGCCGAGATATTTTGGGGATAAACCTATATTTTAAGTTTCGTCAAAATCGGACAAGAATTGTGACCTGTAGAGAGTCCACAAACAATTGTGGACGGACGGACGGACGGACGGACGTCCGGACGGACATCCGGACGGACGGACAGGGGCGACGACATAATACGTCCACATGAAAATGTGGGCGTATAAAAATACATTATGTAGACGATCCTACTCCTTGTCCTGTACAAGCGCCTGCTTTAGACCATATGATGACTCAACTCCCTACTTCTGTTAAGACATTCTATATTGAAAACAAATAATTGAGATAAAAATATCATTATTGTAAACATACATTACTAGGTTGTCTGTGTAGATGAACTGGAACAGATTTAGGACGTCGACTAGACGTTGGTTGTCTGTCTGTAATTGTACAATCACTGTCTATAATACTGCTCTCTCGTACCAAAGCACTCTGTAATATCAAGTTATATATTTCAATTGATTACACTATAAGATAGGTACTGTACAACTTCTTTTGACACTCTATGTTCTTTATCTACAAAGACACACCTACCTTTAATGCCTTCTGAAGTTCTTCTATTTTAATCTGTTGTTGTAAAAGTTGCTGCTCCTGTTTCTGAACAACTTCTTCTGATAATAACAATGCATTTGCTGTATCTTCAGCTGCATCTTCCTGTAAATTCAAATAAACTTTACGAAAGATGTTCTATTTAATACACTTTTGAGTTCTTTCAAATGTGCTATTGTAATTCTGAAATAGTTACACATTCCAATCTGTGCATACAGTATCAACGTTGCTTTTGTATCTGATATTTAGAAGTTCAGACATAAAATCTTCACTCTTTAATTAATATCAGACTTAATGTAACCTTCCTGGAGAACCTGATTGTTAATGTTCCACAACCGGCTTGTCAAGGAGGTGATCATTTCATCTTAACTAAAATTGAAATCAAAACAAAGCAGGGGTCCTGAGAACATGAGATGGAATGTTGAAAAATATTTACTTGAAAGAATTTTAGAAATCTAATTAAAACTAGTTCTTTGTGGGCAAGCCTAGAAATAAGGCACCTGTCACTGACAATATCAGGCACAGATCCAGGCTTTGTCAGGCACAAAACCTCTGATGTCTGTCATTTTGTCCGGCACCGATTCGTCATTTTAATTGATATTATTAATACATGTCCGACACTAAGTTGAAAATGTCAGGTACTTTTTCATTAGTGCCTGACATTTTGTCAGGTACATATAAAACAGATATTTCAAGGCCTGCTTGTGTTTTTTTTCAGATTTAAACATTCTGCTGTTTTACAGTGCATAAAGATCTAGTTAGTCTTTATTTATTTTCTGTTTTCCTTGAAGTCTGATTAAAGCCGTCACTACAGGTAAATGACAATCAGTTATAACAATTCATCAGTGAGACTGATGTCCCCCGCCGAAATCCCAAAATGAATAGATGACACACAATAATTAATCGCATTTATTTTTTTCAAAAGTATCGAGAAATCAAGCTATACACTAGGTTTCATCACTCTCCATCAGATAGAATCAAGATTATCCCAAAGCACCAACCAATGAAATTGATTAGCTCTGCTTCCCCTTAGCTCGAAATTTTAATCATTGAATTTTGTCAAGACATTTACCTAATGAACATCTACATCAAGTTTAACATTCTACCTCAATTAAATGTAGAGTTGTATGTTCCAAAGTCTTGACCAATCAAATTGCTTATCGCTCCTTAGCCTAAGCAGAAACTTTGCACAATCGAATTTGTTCAAGGTAATGATATTATGAATTGATATTTGAAGTTTCTTCGCTCCCACTTCTATAACTTAAGTCATCTTGCCCCAAAACATCAACCAATCAGATTGCTTATCTCTGCTTACCCTAAACAGACAATGTTCTCGTCATTAAACTCCATCGAGGCATTCACTGAATGAATGCCTACATCAAATTTGAACATTCTACTTCAATTAGAAGGAGGTTTATTGTGTTCCAAAGTCTTGACCAATCAAACTGCTGAACTTAGTCCAGGTATTGATGTAATAAAGCTTACACCAAGTTTCATCACTCTCACTTAATTAGAACTAAAGGTATCATGTTCCAAAGCATCAAATTGCTGATCTCTGCTTTCCCTAAATAGTTACACATTGAAATCAGTGCATACAGTAATACAGTATCAACGTTGCTTTTGTATCTGATATTTAGAAGTTCAGACATAAAATCTTCACACTTAAATTAATATCAGAGTTAATGTAACCATCCTGGAGAACCTGATTGTTAATGTTCCACAACCGGCTTGTCAAGGAGGTGATCATTTCATCTTAAATAAAATTGAAATTAAAAAAAAGCAGCAGTCCTGAGAACATCAGACGGAATTTTTAAAAATATTCACTTGAATAAATTTTAGAAATCTAGTTAAAACTATGTTCCTTGTGGGTTTTTTTCAGGTTTAAACAGTTTGCTGTTTTACACTACATAAAGATCTAATTAGTCTATATTTATTTTCTGTTTTCCTTGAAGTCTGATTAAAGCCATCACTACAGGTAAATGACAATCAATAATAACAAGCCAACAGTGAGGCTGAAGTCCCCATGCCGAATACACATATAAATTAATAGCATTTCTTTTTTTTAAAAGTAACAAGCAATCAAACTATACACTTAGTTTCATCACTCTCCATCAGAGAGAATCAAGATAATCTTGTCCCAAAGCATTGACCAATTAAATTGATTAGCTTTCCATAGCTTTAGCTCAAATTGTTAATCATTGAACTCAGTCAAGACATTGACCAAATGAACATCTACATCAAGTTTAACATTCTACCTCAATTAAATGCAGAGTTGTATGTTCCAAAGTCTTGACCAATCAAACTGCTCATCGCTCCTTAGCCTAAGCAGAAAATTTGCACAATCGCACTTGTAAATCTTGTAATGATATTATGGATTTATATTCAAAGTTTCATCGCTCTCACTTAGTCAAGGTATGTTATTTTGAATTTGTATTCAAAGTTTCATCGCTCTCACTTCTATAACTAAAGTTATCTTGCCCCAAAACATCAACCAATCAAATTGCTTATCTCTGCTTACCCTAAGCAGACAATGTTCTCATCATCAAACTCCATCAAGGCATTTTACCTCAATTAGAAGGAGAGTTATTGTGTGCCCAAATCTCGACCAATCAACCTGCTTTTCACTCTGCTTACCCTTAGCAGATAATGTTCATTATCGAACTTAGTCACTTAATTAGAACTAAAGTTAACGTCTCACAAAGCATTAACCAATCTAATTACTAATTTTTGCTTACCCTAAGCAGAAAATGCTCATCTTCAAACTCCATCAAGGTATTGACCTTATAAAAACCTACACTAGTTTGAACATTCTAGCTTTATTAGAAAGAGAGATATTGTGTTCCAAAAAATGTGACGGAAGGACGGACCAATTCATTTTAACAGTCCCCCAATATTTTCGAAAGGCAGGGGACAATAAAATTTGCGAAAGCAATAACTCACCAATTGAACTATTCTATTTGATAAACTATTCATTTCTTTGGCCTTTTCTGAAAATATTTCTTCATCACTGACAAGATCTGCTCTACACTAAAATATAAACATAAAGTTAATCAGCACCAAACAGTAAAAACTGGAGCAACATAATTTTTATACATAACCAATTTGCAACAGTTCATATCACAACCAGTAATGGCATTGATAATTGTCTTCAATTGTATTAGGTTTCATTCTTCTTGGTCCTTTTTTAGCATACAATCCCTTCACTGGTAAAGCTTATTGTTTTAGGAAATAGGCTCCAGATTCTTTGATATTAGTTCTCTCCAGAACTATAGTAAATGAAATGAAGTGACAGTGCTTGCCACGAAGAATCACTGCGTGAGTACTCCAATACTCACGCAAAAAAGACTCTGCGTGAGTTTTGCGAGTAACTGACTTACTCACGCAAAATTTCCTAGAGGAGTAAAATTACAATAAAGACCAAGAGCTCTGACAAATGGAAGCTAGGCCTAGACTCCATTGATCACTGGGATCAAGGTGGCTAAGTGTTGAGGCGCTGGTTTGCTAGCCTCGAGGTCGCGTGTTCGATCCCTACATTGGCCAAGGAAGTTCATCTCGATTTTCCGTCGTGATTTCCCCTTGTCAGTGATGCAGAAGGAGGGCCTGACAATGACAGCTGCCTAGTCGTTCGGATGGGACGAAAAACTGAGGTCCTGTGTAAAAATTGGAGTGCACGTAAAAGATCCCTTAGCAGTTGGAATTTGATATAAGAGTAGGCCGTAGCGCCGCTGCCCATGCAAAAATTTCCCTCATAGCACACTGTATGGTGTATGCCTGTCTTCCATTAGCCCAGGTTAGGTGCATAATAGTAGGACGTTGAACCCAATTTCATTCATTCATCCAAGATCTAAGACTTTATTTTCTAATGTTCTTCACTAGAAGGGAGCCTTCTTGTCATTTGTAACATTAGTAATATTGATTCAATAATTATTCTAATTCCAAAAAGAAAACCTATTTATGCCATTGCCTAGATTAATTTTTAAAAAAAATAATTAAAGAATATTTTGGCTGAATGTGAAAATAATAGTTTACTTTTAAAAACAAATATGAAAGATTCTGTTGACAGAACATATTCATCTTTAAAACAAAAGTTTTCCTTTATCCTGTTTAGCTAAGATAAGGTTTTCAGAAATACATCTCTACCCTTTTGTAATACGCATTTGATGTTTAAAATCGTAGAATGTATTGTCGCCCCACGATGTTGCATCGTCTGCTAAAATATACTAATAAGTCAACACACCTTTTTTCTGACTTTAGCTATTGTTATTTCAATCCAAATAGTTCTCAGCATTTCTAGCTTGTTTATAACTTATTTTTAAATGAAATCACTATTCAAAATATAGTCACAAAGACTAGAAAATGACATGATATTCGTTACAACATTCTACAATTTTTCATATCTCGTAATATTTCTCGCGGTAATTATACTTTGGGTTTTAGTTAAATTCTATGTTGCAAGCCCGAAATAATTTCTTTATTTTCCAATCAATAGACGCCTTCTATGTTAACTTTATTCTATTCTTAGTAACATCGCATACAACTGGAAACAAGGTTAGCTTATTGCCTTGTAACTTGTATTCTATCGTAGATACTGAATTAAAAATGATTAACCAAAGTAAACCACAAAATCAAATAACTATTGTCTTAGACACTTTAAGTTTTCCATTAAAAAATTGTACATTTTTCTATAAAAAGTTTGCGCGAGTTATGCCTTACTCTCGCGAATTACATTTCAGGAGAGTATAACATGTGCGAGTGAGGATTAACTTCCATGTGTTCTACTCGGACTGGGCTAATAAATACATACAGTATTTTGTCCAGACAGCAGTGCTACGGCTTACTTTTATATCAAAATTCCAAATGTCTTGGGTTCTTTTCGCACCATCCGAACAACAATCCTTTGCCAGGCCCTCTGTTTTGTGCCACTGGCAAGGGAGGACAAGCCGTAAAATCCTGATTGAACTTTCTAGGTCAACGCAGGAAATAAACATTGAACCTCCAGGTGAGCGTGACGTGTTACTCACTGAGCCCCTGAAACACACACAACTAACATATGATTGTATGTGATAATTCTCAGTTACTGAAAACACTATAAAACTACAAAATTAAAGAGATTTGGTAATTTTAACTCTGTGATGTTTAGTGACATTACAGACAAACCCCAAGATACAGTGCGCAACTTACTTTGTATGCAAATGAAGCTGTTGCCACTCTGGTTATTTTTTCTCTGTGCTATTAGATTGATTTTAGTGCTTAGCCAATCAAGATTGAAGTAAGATTACGAGAAACAGGGCCCAGCTTGTAGTCAGGCATCTAATTTTTCGAACAATGAAAAGATATTTACCCTTTTAAGCTGATGTTCTAATTCTATTATGGTTTTATTCTCCATCTCACCAGGTGTTAGTGTTGATGGGACTTTATTCTTGATCTATAAATAATTGCAAATAATTTCAAATTATTTATACTGTTTAAAGATAAATTAGCCAGAAACTAAAATTCACTGCAAAAAGATTAAGGCCAATTTAGTACAATAATTTTGAGATGTGTTTTGATCATCATACAATGAAATATCATGTAACCAACCTCTTCCATTAGTTCAAGCCAATCTTTTAGTCTAAAATCCTGACTTTTCGTTAAAATATCCCTATCTTGTATTTCCATTAGTTGTTTATAAGCTTCTTCTGCAATCATTCTATAATGAGCACATTCTGTCTGCAGTCTAAAAGAGAATTGATCTTGAATGAAATGTGTTACTACATATAGAATAAACCCAACCAACAAAATATAGATTAAACAGTATAAGAAAACAGAATAAAGGATATTGGGGTTACGTATATGTTAAAGAAGTTAAACCTCTTTGATTTAGTTCAAAATAAAAGTGTTGAATTGCCCTGGTCTAATGTATTATTTCAATTACCGGTACGTCATGTGACAAGATTCTGGAAATTATATTGTTGTTTCCAAATATTTGCCGGAGATCAGTTGGTTTACTAATTTTAATTTCACTTTCAGTTTCAATTACTGTCGTATGTTGAACATAAAATTAGTTATTTATCAACAATGGATCTAAAACTTTAAATATACACAGATACCAAATAAAAACCATTAAATTTAATCAACTCAACACCCATTTGGAACACATAAATTTTTTTTTTATATTTTAGATGTTGTACTTGATTGGTTTGAGATTTTGTTCTTACAAAATTACAATAATTACCTTATAACACTGTCCTCTAAGTCTTTAATATGATTTGCATCCTGCATAGCTCTCTCCATGTTACAATCACCGCCTGCAGCACTAAACACAGATGTTCTTTGTCGAGATAATTCTTCTCTCAAAGCCTTAATATTCATTAAAATAAAATTACGAAACTGTGCCCAGGTACATAACAAGCATTTTTTTGATATTGTATTTTATTAATTATTTTATATCAACTTATTTGAATATCAAAATTGATCCCATCAAGCCGTTTGTGCTTCCTGTTTCACAGTTTGCAAGAGATTGACAAAGAACAAGTTAAAAAAAAAAAGAAGCGATTGTTCGTACATTCAAGGGCCACAATTCAAGAAGGGCCATAATTCAAGAAGTTCAATCTGATATGCGTGAATATTGAAAGGAACCAACATCTTTGGGTTATGAACATGAATTTAAAGTTTCATCAAAATTTCTATGCTCTAGAGGGTCAACAACCTTGATATACCATACATTTACAATATTTGCGTACAAGTGGCAGCATTTTGTCTGGTCGTTTTGTTTGGATTTATAGGGTAACAGTGATACATGTATATTCAAACTTTTTAAAAATCTTCTAGAGGGTCCACAACCTTGATATACCATACATATCTACAATATTTGCGTATAAGGAGCAGCCATTTTGTCTGGCACTATTGGTCTGATTTGTACAAAATTCGAACTCAATCAGCGGTGATTATTCAAACGATTCCCCCCCTTCAGCCACCGGACTAAATGTCCGAAGTGACAGAGGCCACTGTATCAGCTCATCACGAAACATGACATTTATTCAAATAGTGTGAATGACTATAATTGTTATCTTCTTATAAAAACAGTCAATGTCTAATTATACCTTTATTTCACTTTGCATTTCTTCAAATCTAATTGACTGTATATCACGATTTATAATTGGTTTATTCTTGATATTTCTGGCCTGAAATCACAAATAAATTGTTCCATATTTGACACATTAATTGCACCACATCAATAAGCAACACTCACCTGTTTTTACTGGAACTGTATTTCCGATACTGTAGAAACTATTAAGTAATGATAAATTTCAATCTTCAAGTAAGATTTTATTATTCAAAAAAATGCAAGTTTTACAACATCTGTGGGTTGCTAGATTACTTTATAATTCATGAACTTTAAGCTACGTTATCTGCAGATACATGAACAGTAGCATAAAATCAAGGGGTTGTGACATAGCGACATCCACTTAAACCTTGACATGACTGAACCTTGAACTCGATTATCACAGGTAGACATTTTAGCTGTAAAGCGTGTGACTTGGTATTCATGATGATCGAGGAAACTGATAGGCTCCCAAGCAGAATGAATACCCAATTGAAATTAGTGCCGAAGTATGCAGGGTTTTCAAGTAGGTCTTGATAAGATGTACACAGTTAAAGCGAAATCAACCCTTCTATTGAAGACGAAAGAATATAGGCACCCAGACAGAGAAAAAATAATTTTTCTACCATATACAAAGACAATACAGTTTTTTTTTTTGATGTAATATAATTGACAAGACATACATTTCCTATAGGGGCTCTAATCACAGAAATTTGACCTTCTATCCGTATAGAAAAGTTTGAAATCAAAATTACTTACCCTATTGGCATATTTCAGTGCATTCAATGATTCATCAAAGTTAGATGCTGCCGGACTAATACAGCAGATCATTAAAGTTTTAGCATTTCCACCTAGGGAATCCTGTAAAATAGATTCAAAACCATTACTAATGTCGGTACGATAAAAAAAACATCCCGAAAATCCGACACATAGGATAATATTGAGATTAAGGTCTTTTCATGTTAACAAATGTCTTCTTGATAGTTTATATAACAGTTCAGAACCCCAAAAGAACTGCAATAGACAAATTTAGCTCCTGCATAATGTCTGTTTAAAATCAGCAAATATCGGTTTTTACGTCATTTTCTGCTCAAGATTTCAAATTCCGTTTTGAGTGTCAAATTCTGTGATTTCTGTGTTTGTCCACACCCCAAGGTATGTTCCAACACTACTTCACTTAACAACCACATCTTTTTAAGGGACAATCCTGAATTAAACAGGGGCTCAAAAATAAAAGTCTGCGAATGTATGAAAATAAAACGCCAAAATATAGGGGAATTGTGTATTTACCTTGTCTAAAAATTTCAAGTTTGGACATGAACGCCAAAACTGCTTATCCGGACACGTAACCCTTTTAAGATTTCGGGTCAATTGTCTCGTTGGGTGACCTTATAACCGATTACGGTTACTTGAGAGGGTTATGCAGTGAATAACCCATGTGCCGTACTTGATAGAGAAAGGCAAATTTCAACTACACATTATTTTTATAAAAAAATGTTTGGTTTAATCCAGATACCACAAAATACACCTTGGGGCACCTGTCTCAAATTCCAGATGAAGAATGACGGATTTAAGTCGTTTAAAAACGTATCATAAATACTGAAGTAGTTGCTCGGCCCTTGACTCGAATATTTTAAGGGATTTTAACACAAAATTAAGCAGTTTATTCCCAAAACAAATATCGGGATTAGCCCTTTAATGGTGATAACATAATTTAAAACAATAACGTTCAATCAGGTAAGCTTGTATATTTTAAAAGCCATATGAAGCCACAGGACATGAAATTCAACTATCAAAACATTAATTTCTCTTTGAAAGGAATTGTCAACCATTTTGTTTATTTCCATTCTGTTTTTGAGACACATAACGAAATATCAAATTATCCGCTTGGATTAATTATTCAGTGTGAAATAGAACTTAAGAAAAGCTTTATATATTAATGAACCAGATTGTGAAATCAGAGGGCAAGTATATTAGATTATGCAACAATTTGACTTTTTTAATGCGATGCAGAGATAGAATGAATTGTTGTCTTTGTTGCATTATTATTCTTTGTTGCATATTCTGTATATATTTGCCCACATTCATATTTTTTGTATCATTTGCTTGATAAAGACGAGAGTATCCTCGTCGAAACGTCGCTTAGTATCAAACTCAGTAATTGTGTATCCATAAATTGTACCTTGTGTTATATATAAAGAAGCATTATGCAGATATTAGACACAACAGACCAAAGCTGGTCGAACTACACTTCAATTTAGATAGACATACGAGTAGAAATGTTCTGATAAAAAAAAAGGTTTCGAAGACTGACCCAGATAACGGCAAAAACTATACCATAGGGAAAGCCAATGAATTCAAATGGATTCATACTTAAGGAAATTCACACCAGATGACATTAACGATAAGATGTAGTCCCGAGGGTCCCCCACTTTATTGTTTACTCTTTATATATCAATTGCAATTATCAATCTACTAATCATTACTCGATGATAATTGATTAGTATTACTCAATGAAACAACATTCCGGATGTTCCAGATTATCAGCTAGTTGATTAATTTGCGGTATTTCGTCACATGGCTGTGGATCACATTTTTCTTTAAAAAAAACTCCCAATTAACTCCTTCTATTTTAGGCACTCCTTTATTTTATTGTGAAATGAACAAAGTAAGGAAACTTCTTACCTTTAGTAATCTGGTAATTTTTGAATCTCTGTATGGAATGTGAGTAGATTTTTTCTTTGGATCACCAAGGGCACTAATTACATTACCCAGTGATAATAACCCAGTATTGATGTGGATGGACTCTATATAAATATTTAAAAGGGAACCGATTTACAGTGAGATATAACAATAATAAGCTATTGCTTAATTTCAGTTAACCTGATTAACTGGATTTGATGAAGACTTACCTTACCCATTCAAACTCTTATCATTATGTACCTCTTTATAGCAAAGGTATCATGAAATGAAATAGTGTGCTATGAAGGGAATTTCCTTGTCCTCTTCATTATTTCTTCTACGTGCAGACCTACATGTACACAGGACATGTTTTTTCTCTTATCCGAATTACATGTACTAGATAATATTCCTAACCAGGTTGTATATCCTGACAATCTGATAAAAACAAAGACCCTCTTTATTTTTGCTTTTTTATAGTTCAAAATTTCGTTTTACTTGTCTTTACTACACTAGGATCTGAAAGAGTTGTTATAAAACAAGTGGAAAAGAAGCAGAATGTATAAACCAACAACAGGATCTAACCCAGATACAAAACATTTGTTGACTTGCCATGTATGTGATGTTCTGAATTAGGATTATCTTACATAGCTGTCTATAATATTTCATATTATCTTACATCAAACTTAAGTTTGAAACTGGTTAATTCTAGTCAATAGTTCTGCATCCAGCCAAATCGACTATCTGTCGAGATATCATGATGTTGTAAAAGTCTGATAATGTGACTCACCTTTAAATCTATCACCAACATTGCCTGTTCTATGAGCCCTTTCTGAACCAGCCAGATCAACAAAATGAAACTTGCCAGACATAAAATGAGAAATCTCTGTAAAAGAAATCAGGGGTTGTCAGGCAAGATACACCCACATTTTGCAAGAGATAGATAGAGAACAAGCGAACTACAAAAGCGATATTTCATACAATCAGGGGCCATAATTCAGGAAGTTATCTTCTGAAATGTGCAAAGATCTTTGGGATATAAAGATAAGTATTAGGTTTCATCAAAATCAGAGAAATTTGCGTAAAAAGAGCGGCCATTTGTCGCTAGTTTCATTTCGATTTCCCCGCAATTTGAATTCAACCTCCAATTTGGTGGAATGGTGATATAATTAATACGTTTTTTTAAATCTGATAAAATTTGTGACCTCTTAGAGAATCCACAAGCTAAAAAACATGATAATAATTGTAACCTCTAAACGGAAACTTGATTTTTTTTCGTACAATCAGGGGCCATAATCCCGGAAGTTACAGTCTCATATGCGCGAATTACGAAAAGAACGAAGATTGGGATATAAGGGATATAAACTTGGCATTACATACTTTTACACTATTTGTGTACAAGGAACGGGCATTTTGATAATATACATTGTCTGCTAAATAATATTAGTCATTCGGTGAAGTCAAACTTCCGCTATCGTCTATAACTACATATACGATATTCTAAGAGAAATACTTGTCAAAATTTCTAAATATATATAACTTGTATAAAGTTTTTGTTTCAAAACGTAACCCCTTTTCAAAATACAATCATAAATGCTTGAAAATTCCATCAAAATATACGTTATTTCTTCTGGAATTATTTTCATTGAAAATTTTCAAATGTCATCTCTTGTAATTTCTCATGTTTGCAATGGTTCTACATTTCATTTCAGCTATATTAACCAATGATATAGGCATCATCTATTTTTAGCAACATATACATCATAATTTTATAACCCTGTGCGTAGTGTGAGATCACACTATACTAATCAAATCCACAAATAAATGTTCACAATGGCAGCGATTGGAATGTGAGTCTTTAACACTCGTTTGAAAAAAAAATGGAGAGCAATTTTCAATTTTAAGGCGAGGGATAAAAACCTCACCTTGGTCGACATTCAGGTGCGTGTAACTCGTGATGTATTCAAACATTTCTTTTTAAAATCAGATCAGAATTGTGACCTCTACTAAGAGCTATAAATGTGATTTTTCGTACAATCAGGGATAATCCATGAAGTTATGTTCCGATACATTCCTTATCTAAAGGAACCAAAATTTGGGGGAGATAGACCTTTATTTCAAGGTCCGTCAAAATCGGATAACTATTGTGACTTGTAGAGTGTCCACAAAAAAATTGTGGACGGACAGCAGGGGCGACAGTATAAAACGTCCACATGAAAATGTGGGTGTATATAAATTTGAATGCATAGTATTGTTTTGAGAAAATGTTATCTAATTACCAAATAACTGTTTGCCATTTTCAATTTGTTCTATTACTTGTCACAAACTTTGTCAAGTATAAATTATCACAAAACATACAAGACTGGACATAAGGCACCTGTCACAGACATTTTCATACTGTTCTTATGAATAAAAGGGTGTAATAAACCTATTTGCAGGATTGTTTAACATATATTATACAAAACATCATAATAAACCGAATGTTACCTGGTAAAGATTCTGAACTATCAGACACAGACACTTTCCTTGCCTTACTAGCACTACTATTTCTACTCAAATCAAAATCATCTTCGCTCCATGACTGACCTAAAATAAATGATAATTAAAATTTTATCTCAATATATTCTTTTGAATAATATTGATAATAAAAACGGAAAATATTTGACAGATACTGTATGTAAACAACATGAGCGGACAAATACAAATAAGACTAATATCATACAAATTGTTTGTTCACAACATAGTGCTCAGTCTGTAGAATTTGTTACCTCTGAACATTTAATTATCACCTAGTCTAGAAACATTCAAAACTAAACTAAAAACTTATCTATCTACGGCCTTTTATGGAGCATAGACTTTGTATCACCTTCCGTATGCACACTAGCATGAAGTTGTGTGTTGTATATGTACATATTATTACTATCATTATAATTAGTATTTGATTTAAACAAGGAAGTTAGAAATATAACTGTTCAAGATTTGATTCTAATCCCCATTTATCATATATAGACTTTAAGAAAAAATGCACAGGAAAAACAGGAGTTAACAAAACTTACTTATAACAATAGTAAATATAGAATGGGAGCGACTGGAATGTTCATTCATCTGGGTGGAACCAGTTTGTCTTGCTGCAGAACCACATTCTAACAAATCCATGACTTCATCTAATGATTCACAAGCTACTTCACGTGTCCCAGTTATAACTGTTACAAAAAAAATTACTATTACAAAAAACAATTACTATTATTAAACTTACATGATCTTACCAACCTTGACAATGATATTTTTAATCCTTTTTGACAAGTTATACAATCTAAAAGATTGTTCTTAACTTTCTACTGGCTGTGTGTGTACTAGTTGCTGACACACTTTCACAGGCAAACCATTTCAATTTCAGGAAATAAACAACAAGAAATCAATGATTTATGATTTAAGTATTAAATGGTACGATAACCATTACTTGCCTGTATTGCCATTCTCATCTTCTCTAACATGCAAGTCTTTATTAGAAGTATCTGCATCTAATAGATCTTTTAATTCTTCTTTATAAATCTCTATATAAGATACTCTTACACTATATTCTACTTTAGGGTTTTCCTGGAAATCATATATTAAGAATAATAATTTTCTATTCTGTACATGAAATGAAATTAAATGTGGCTTATAGTCCCAAACGATAAACAATAACACATACCGGTACTTATAGACACTAATGTAATGTAAAAATTAATAATCTATTCTGGCAACGTTTCGGAGAGTATTTTGTCTATGTTTTCAAGCAAGTACAGAAACAAATGTATAGGGCAATTATACATAGAAAAGCAACAACAACAAATGTGTAGGACAATTATATATAGACAAGCAATAACAAATGTGTAGAGCAATTATATAGATAGCATTTTGTAGGACAATTACATATAGGCAAGCAATTACCGATGTGTGGCCAGTGTGGGGCAATCATATTTAGATAAATGTATCATTAAATGTTTGGGCAATATTATAGACAAGCAATAACAGAAAATTTAAAACCAAGCTGGGCAACAGAATAAAATATAGTATATCAATCCTTTAGGGCAGTCGATGTCCATAAATGGCTTCAAATTTTATATAAAATATTATTTAGATATCTATTAGCATGTCAAGTCTATTATCAACTCTCTATACCATCACATGGCAGAGAATTAAATTGATTAAAACATGGGCGCCATTTAATGATGAATATTTTAAGTTCCATTCAAATTGGATAAAAATTGTAACCTGTGGAATGTCCACAAACAAATCATGGACGGACAGGCAGGGGTGACAACATAATATGACCACATGAAAGTGTGGGCGTATAAAAGAAATCTTATGTACTTTAAATGCTATCCACACATTTGAAACAAGTGCTAAAACAATTTCTAAATTTGATCAAATAAAATATATATATATAAAAATTTACTTACTTGCATGATATAAAACATCTCTTTAAGCGCTCTAGGTAAAATACCATATTCTTCTTCTGTTAAAGATGTAATATTACCACCTCCTATAGTAAATGTTTTACCAGATCCCTGCAAAAATATTGCCCAAAAATGTTCAACACTATAAAACCGTTGAACAAAAATGTAATTTTTCATTTATTTCGCATTACGTAAGAACTTTTGAGAATTATTTGTTACATGGTATCTAATTTAAAACAAGAATGTTCTCAGACAGAAAAATTCTGAATATTTTTCTTTCTGTTACTGAAACTCTGACACTTTCATTATTTTGAGACTACGTGATATATTCTGTAAATTTGTGTTCGGAATAAGACAGATAATTTCACAAGGTCAGTGACAAGTTCCTAATGATTTTTTTATAGATTAAGGATTAAATAACAAACTTATGTTGGTTCCACATTTTTCTGTTATGACCGAAGTTCATTTATCTTTACTTACGGTTTGTCCATAAGCAAATACTGTAGAATTATAACCTTCAAATAAACTGTTTACCAAAGGTTCTACACATGTTTCATATACTTCAGTCTGTAAAATAGAAATTGTATTGATATAAACAAAGAAATGGGGTTTAACGTCTACTGAACGTCATGAACTGGGTCAATTGTATTGAGAGAGACAAAGAAACAGGGTTTAATGTCCCACGAACTGAATCATTTTTAGACTAAAATATTGTTCAATTTTATTTCTACAATTTGGTTGCACGTAGGGGTCTTTAGCAATGGGGGAAAACCCACAAGGTTAGACTGGCGACCCTACTCATTGTCACATAATAGTTGAGAATCAAAATCACACCACTTGACTCAATGACAGACTTAACGATCTAATGGCACATTCAGGCATCCCCCCCCCCCTCAAAAAAAAAAGGTCTTTCCTCAGTTACTTATCATCAATCTGTTATACTGATGAATATCAAATCTTACCTGTGTCGATTTAGAAGATAAAACATGGTCATACGTGAAAGCTCTATCTTTTCCCATAACAATTTGTTTTGTAGTCGGTATTATTCTTACACACATCTGCTCTGAGGCTAGTTGTTCTTTTGGTAACAGGGGGCGAACCTATGAATACATGTAAAAGAAATAAATTGGCTATATAACTTATATTACGGTACATTATTACATGTTTGAATACATATTTCGAATACATTTGTTCACTCATTCAAAGTCACCTAATCAAACAACAAGGCTGATGTTTCCTGCTTTAACCCCCCCCCCCCTCAAAAAAAACAATTGATGATACATATTGATTAATTTGCATATTTATTTTTTTTATCAATCAAATTGCTTATCGCTTCTTAATCTAAGTGGAAAATGGGCATGATCGAGCTCTGTCAATGCATTCACCTAATAGACACCTACACAAAGTTTGAACATTCTAAATAGAAGGAAAGTTTTTGTGTTCCAAAGTGGCAAAGTCTCAACCAATACAATTGAAGTTTCAACTTTGCCTAAGCATCCAGCTCAGCTCAGTAAGGTATTGATGCAATGAAACTAAACACAGAGTTTCAATACTATCACTAAATTAGAATCAAAGTTGTCGAGCTCCAAAGTCTTGACCAATCAAATTGCTTATCACTCTGCTTACCCTGAGCTGAAAACTCTTACTATTGAACTTAGTCAAAGTGATGATGTAACAAAACTATACACCGAGTTTCATCATTTTTACTTTTTTAGACGCTTGTAGCCAAGCATCAACCAATCAAATTGCTATCTGATTAACCTCAGCAGAAAATACTTATTTTCGCACTCTATCAAGACATTCACCTAATCAACACCTACACCAACTTTGCCCATTCAAGCTCAATTTGAAGGACAGACCCATTTTAATAGTCCCCTGCTTTCTTCAAAAGAAGGGGGACAATTAAATGATATAGATCCGTCAAGATATCTGACCTAATCGGATATCTGGGTCCATATTCAAAGGTTTTCTTAAAGTTAAGTTAAAATACTTCATTTTTTAACTTAACCAAGTGGCTTTGAAGTTAAAATCAAAATAAGCTTCCAAACTCTATCTGCACCTTGGGCACTATTGAATCTTTTAAGTCAACCTTAAAAACTTAGCTTTTCAAGGAGCATTTCTGTTAATATATTATGTATTATATTTTATGTATTATTTATTATCTACTATGTATTCTTTTTATGTATCATGTATCATGTATCTAATATATGGCCTTGTACAGCGCATCGAGATTGCCTCGGCGATGTGATACGCTTAACAACAATATTATTATTATTATTATTATTATAACATTTGCTGTTATGTATCAATCTATATATGTGAAATTCATAGAAATTGTGTCAGTACCTACACTTTAGAATCCCAAAGGCCTGGCCATGGGGGTACATTGCATGTTTTTTTATATTCAACCTGAATACATTACTACGGATTGAAACACAATAGGTAACACAAGAAATTAAGTGTAAATCATTGGGAGCACGCTTCGGTCAGCAGCCGCCATCATCATATATTTGTAAATTTATATAAACGAAGACCAGAACATGTTGCAATCAAAACTTCAAACATGCATATATGGGAAGAATTGTAATAAAATCTACAATGGAATGTCATCACAATTTCAAATATTACAAATTTGTTGTAAATGTAACAGAGACAATTACTCAAACTCTTGTAAAAGTAATTGTATCTATGATAAGCTAAAAATTGAGAATTTCAACTTCTTTATAATTCAGTAAAAGGGAAAGGACATGACATAACCCATCTCACATAAATGTAGAAGCTATTAGTAGTTAGTATTAGTGAATCCAATTGATAATTAATTAAATGCTCAGAAATTCATTTCATCATTGTACAAAATCAAATTACTTTTGCAATAAATTAGTGAACTGCCTTGGAGTATTAAGTATCTTATTGTTTATCATAGAACTAAGAATTTAAAAGTTAAACCATTGCACATCAGACAATCATCATCTGAAATGAGTGCCATTACCTCACATTAACATTATGTCATCTTCCAATTTAATCATAACATAGCTTACCCTTACTGCTACTTGTACATTATCTTCTTGCATTTTGCAGAGTTTGTGTTCACATATTTTACCAAAAGTTTTCTGAAAATAATATTTATCAAGTATTAAAATCGTTGTATTGTTTACTCACTGTAAATCACTGAACATGACAATAATTTACCTTTATTATCAAATCAATTATTAATAATTGTTAGCCCTATTGCTATGGTGTTTCAGTTTGACATTGGTCTTTTCCCCATAATGATAAAAATACAAACAATAGCCAAATAGACCTTGCTAAATGCCAGTTGTATTTTGCAACAAATTTATATACATGTAGATGGCCACAAGTATATAACTATATATAGAGAGATCTAGATGAGAGGGTTTAGTTCATTTTTGGACTAACATAATTTGGTTCCAGAAAGTGTATGGGCACCCAAATTATTTTACGCCTAAATCCTATGCTGATAAATGTTAAAGATAGAGATGTTTTGGCCTACTCTTTATTTAATACCAAAATCGAGATGTTTAGGCCAACTCTTTATTTAATACCAAAATCGAAATATCATTCAGAATGTAGAACCAGTAAGATGAATCCAAAACCGAGGATGTACAGAGCTCAAACATTTATTAGATGTGTGTTATTTTCCTCTGGTAGGTACATGTGGGTAGTTGTGAGATTTCCCTTTTAATGCGAAGGATATGGTGTCAAAAAAGGTCAAACTATCCCAACATTGCGATTGAAAGAAATATAACGTCTAAAATGTTGAAATTCCAAACCTCCCAGAATAACAATTGTTGGAAATGAATCCGACCTCCTTTCTTCCACATCAGCCCACATGGAAGACAAAGTCTGTCTTAAAATCCTGTCACAAACATTCCCGTGGTTAAGATATAATATTCCTACACAAAGATGTATTGTCAATGTTTTTCTTTTAATCCTTTTGATTTCTTTTATGTAACAACTGATTTACGTTACTTTACTTGACACAATGAACTTTTTACGCTCACCGCCATGTTGATACGTGTGAAATTATTTGTACATGCTATCGAGTGAAAATACAAGAACGATATTGTTTGAGCTCCCCCAAATATTAATACGAGTTAATATATTAATAAGTTTAAAAAGTATGTTAATTGATGTACATTGAATGACTTTTAATCATTTAAATGCAATAATCATTCGCAACTACTCTTTGCCATGCATGGAGAAATAGTCAACAGTCTAACTTGTCCCGTACGCAAAGGTTACTTAAAAGATCGTTGTCAGAAATATAACGTCTAAGAATAGTTTTGTGATTGTTCCCAAAATTTTAGAAAGTCGGCTCTGGTAGAGCACACTGTCTCCGATGACCATAACACGTCACATGAACACGAATATTGACTATTTAAAGATGTTATACCACAACAGTTCCATTATAAATACGACGAGTATACGGGTGATGTTGTAAAAAAAGAACGAAAATAGTGTAGGCCTACATGCGAATGTTTCTTGTCGTTATAATGTTTATATATGAATAAATAAATGATAATTGATTACATGTGTTCCTTTATTAAAGGAGTGGGTGGGTATAAATGCCAACGTGAGAATAAATTTCTTTGTGACTGTCCTTGACCCAATTAAACCCGATCGGCATTTCAATATCATGTTGTTTTATGGCTTCTTATTATGTGCTAAAAATAGCACCATTTTCTCCACGGGAACAATGACTGGTTGGGAAAATTTTGAAGTGGAAGCCCTGCTACATTCAGAGCTGAACTAGATACCCCCCCCCCCCTTCCTGAGTTGTGTCTATTTTATTTGCAAGTTTTGTGCCGAGTTGTTTATCGAATGTTGGCTTATTTGACAGGGTTGGGATAGACGAATGGTATCATGTACACGCTGTATCAAAGGTCTGTAATTGACTCAATTGAGTCAACTGGCGTTGTTTCGATTCCCTGGTTGTACGTTATAAGGAATAGGGTAACCTGTCCAACCTTGTGGGTTTTCCCTGGGTATCGATTCCTACGCGCAAGCGAATTTTTGAAATAAAATAGAACCATGTCACGCATGTCGCATGTGTTAGTCCTGAAAATGAAATGACCTAGTTGTGTCGAGTTGACTGTAAACCGCATTCCTCTCTCTCCGCTTTGGTTTAGTTGACTAAATATAAAAATAAATAGAATCTTTTTTCAATGATTCAAATACAATTTTTTTAATTAAATTATAGAATTTATTATTGAATATTGTAGACGTTGTCGACGTTTTATTTATTAATTTACAAACTAACAAAAACGTGTTGAACAAATACATATAACTCTAGTCTTACTCATGAACTTATTATTACCAGCAACCTAGTGGTGATAAACAAATCATACTTTCTCAGTTGTTTGATTTCAAGGGTGTAAAGAGTAATTACCTAATATTGCATTATTCTCCTCAGTAACGGCGTAAACATTTTTCATCGATTGATGAGGACGCCATTTTGAAAGAATGTGTAGACGCGTATTTCCAGTGACTTAGTAAAAAATATTTCAAAACGAATGAATAACCAGTTTAAACAAAAGCGGAAAATTGTTTATCAGCTACATTATATAACTGAACATATATGTTAATCAATTAAAACAGAGAAATATATATTTATTTGTGCCAAAGAATAATTTGTACGTTTATTTCGTTCCATTTTTGTTAGAACAAATTTTCAGAACTCTCTAGCGAAAGAAGGTATTATTGGTCGATATTTCCGGTGAGTGTGTTTAGTCATATTTTTTTCTGATAAACGGATTGAGATTCTCTATTATTATCTAAGTATGTTCAGATATTATTAATCATTAATTAATGTCTAGTTTATGATTATGATTATATTTCTTTCCAAAGCTCGTTTACATTAACAAATCATGTGACTATACAACTTTGACCAATCAATTTATATTGGAGGTTCAGTTCTTGAACCATTAGGCCTATTTAGCTTCACTTATAATTATTCATTTAAAAAATAAAATACAGATATTTTAAATAAAAATTATATATTATTATATCACAATACAAATAGGCGAATAATTTACAGGTGAATCTATACATAATTGAACAATACATGTACATGTATGTCTTCGTTACCGTACCTACGGGTAAATACATAACAGGCTCAAATATTCATATTTATTACATCAACAATTTATTAAATATTTTTTATATACCTGTGATAGATGCCTGTCTTGCAGGTTTTATATGTGCCATCTTTTACAGCCATCTCCACAGTACATTAGTCGAACTAAAGAATCGCAATGTATACACATAATATCGGAACATTTTGACAAATGGATATCAGCACTTGGACATTACTCCAATCACACCAATGCTTCATCAATTTTATTAGCATTTAACACAAGGAGATGCATAATCAACACCTGTAGGCCTACATACAAATTAATCCCTATTCAATTATCATAAGTACCGGTACATATCACGTATTAAAAGAAACACAATTTAATAAAAAACAACAATTTATTATTGTTCCGAGTAGTGATATTAAAACAAACACAATTTGTCGAATCAACAATTTATTATTGGTCTGAGTAGTCCTTTTAAAAAAATTTTTTTTTATAGAAATAAACACAATTATTTATCTATTAAACACTTGGTCAGAGTAGTGTTTCTGTTTGGTCCGAGTAGTCTATCTTTTGGTACAAGTGGTCATCAATTGGTCCGAGTGGTCTTGGTCTGAGTTGTCTTTGGTCCGAGTCCCAACAACAGAGGTGCTCTGAGTAGAATCATGACATAATAAACACAATGAATATATTTCAGCTGTCATCATGCCATGTTTGTTTGAGATTTTTTCTCATGCCATGCAGTCGGCTCATAAGTTCTAACCCCAAATCCTCATTTTCACTCGATTGTCACTATTTTGGAGTTTGACAGAATTAAATACCGGAACGTTCAATCTAGCATTCCCCAAGTTTTATTGCCATTGTTTGAGAAATTCCCAAATGAACTGTCACCAAAAAATATTAAAGGCAAGAGGTCAGATTTATTGGTGTTTTCAGATATTTTGGACTGAGAGATAGAGGTTCCAACATCTCTCAAGTGAAGTAAGAGTTTCATGATTCACCACTGAACACAAGAGGTTAAGATTTTGCAGCAGTAACAATATTGAATATTGTGTATAACCTTCTATTTTTTGTATGTTACAGTTTTTTCATTTATCATTAGGTTACATTATGGATAAGAAAGACAGTTCTACTGCTATCTCATCCCTACTGTCTCAATACGGGGATGCATCAGATGAAGAGATTATTAATGAAGAACCCGGTTCTGTTGACAACATATCAGATGAGGAATCAGAAAACAAAAGGGAAGAAAACCAACCTGCAAAAATAGAACCAATGATACTTGATGAAAATTCACAAAGTAGTCCTAAAGTAACGGAATATTCAGATACTCCTACAAAACGAAAATTAGTTAAGAAAGGTACAAAAGAACGATACTTTGATTACATTTGCATTTGAAAATTGACTTTACAGGTTATTGTTGTTCTTAAATCCACCTTGTGTTTATATCCTCATCATATAGTCATTTTTTGTTGCGTTTATTTTACAATTACACCTGTTGCCGATATCTTTGATTCAGTTTCAATCGTTAATCATTTACTTTTATGTGTTTCAAAAAATTGATATTTAAATAAATTTAGAGTATTTAGACATCAGTATATCCTGTGTTTATTTTATTTATTGTTTTGTTTTATAGCTACTAAATTAGTGTCATATGGACCTGATGATCATGAGGAAGATAAAAGTTCATCTGAAGAAGAAATTGAAGAAGAGGAAGAAGATGAATTTGAAATCAAGGCACTAGATAGATCTAAGGTTAGCTCAGGCGATAAAAATTGAGTAGAGACCTGATAATTGTAATATCATATTGCTAAATACAGACATTTATGCCACTGGTATTCGATGGAATATGTATATATATAAATTACTTGCTATTTTTGTGGCTTGTAAAAAAAAAAAAATTTTTTCTACATTGTTGTTTTGAAATTTAATGTTTCAATTAATAGCATATTCAATATTTATATCTACTTCAGGGAGGTAGTTGTTTAGAAACAGAAGTGGCATGTAAGTATCCTGTAAACACGAAATTATTGTGTCATAAAGTTAATGTGACCTGAAGGTGATTTACATTTTGAAATGAATGTGACACACCATGAACAAAAAAGTTATACACTACTTTAACTATCGGTTAATCATACTATTCTAAACAACTAATTTAGGAGTGATGACATGAATAATTAAGAGTAATAAATTTGATTAGTTTATTATTAAATGCTTGATTGCATCCTCATTTGCATAATAATTTCTTATTAAACATTATTTGAAGAAGAATAATTATCTTCAATAAGTAAAAGGGAAAAATATTTATGTTCATACCAAATCAATAGTGAAAAACCATATGAATGACTTTGTATTTTGTACTGACTTTTTTTTATCTTTGCTTTTTTCTAAAGCATCTCTGTCAAGAAGTGTTTTGTACATGCCAGCTGAAGATATTAAACTACCACCAGAACCTCCTGGGAAATGTACCAAAACTCTGCAGGTAAAATTTCTGTCTCAAAATAGATTGTTTATAACATTTTTAGTAGTTTACAGGCAGATAATATACCCAAAACTCAGTTTTCTTTGTTGAGGCCATTAATAAGTCACATCATCAGGAGAAAAAGTCATGATCCTTAAAGATATATCACTAGGAAAATGAAGAAAGAACCTGGGAACATTTTAAAACTAGCTGTCTGCATGCTGTGTTTCAGTGACCTAGTTAGTTCAAATGTTGTGACACATCATCAAACGTCCCTTTTTACCCCAAAATCTATGGTTGTGAATTTTTGTTTGAAAATACATTTTAATAGAAGACTACCCATCCTGAAGCAATGGCCCAAGAAATCCCTCTCTAACCATTGCTGTATAAGAGAGCTTGTGTCTTTGACAAAGCGTTCCATTCTCATCGTCCAATCAAATCTCTCCTGAGTAAAATATAAGGAATTTTCAGGACTTAACTGGGGTGACTTCTTTAAAAAAATATTGAAGTGTTTGTTAGTGCTGATTTCAAGAAAAATATAACATTGGATTGGCTGCAACAGGAATAAACATCGATTCTCTCAATTTAAAAGTCTATAAACGTGTACCAATTATTACTGCCTACCTCTAAATATTTGATAATATTTATTCATTTTTGTGGGAAAAATCCATGCATTATTTATTTTATCAAAAAAGCATGTTGTCTTTCTATACATTTTTGGAACACAATGTGTAACATATAACAGCCCTTCTCTTTATTCTGCTGTGTCGTCCAAGAGATGATAAAAATATTCCACATGCACGACGATTACAAAATGTTTTTGGATAGCCTTGTTTATCACACAATAGTTTCTCTGCAATATTCTGTTATGTACTAGTAGTACATTTCTAGCGTTCTGACAATATTTAGGCGTGTTTGTCACCAGGCACTTTACATTAATATATATTTAGAACTCTGGTTAATCTGATTGATTTTGTTACATCATTATGTACTGGTTGTTAATTGAACTGTTAACCAGTCATAATTTGTGACACAAATTTGCTCTGAGTTTGGCAGAGTGGGATTAGGTTTAATCAAACGAAACAAGGCAAGATGTATGAGAAGATTTTGAATCGATTCACATTTTTTAGATTCTAAAATTCATATTTAGCAGAATAAACAAAGAAATAAACATTTATGTGTCCCATTTTTTTGAAAAAGTTACAGTAAGTGAATTATGTACTGGAGGAAGCATATACTAGTATTTGTTTTCTTGTAGACCAAAATGCAGGGCAGAAGTTTAATGGAACTCTATTTGATATATATTTATAGGATAAGATATCAAGTCTGTATGAAAAAATGAAAAGAGATGGATTGAATCTCAATGCTACAATACAGAGAAGAAAAGATTTCAGAAATCCTAGGTAAATACATTCAAGTATCCTCAAATAAACTCAATTAATTTTGTTTTATATGTTCAATATCATGTACGAATGAAATGTTTAATAATCTGTTTTTTTCTGTTTCAGTATATATGAGAAATTAATAGATTTTTGTGGAATAGATTCACATGGTTCCAATTTCCCTGCTGTGAGTTTTACTGGTTTTAGACTGTAAACAGTTAACCTGTATATATTATTAAAAAAAATGCTTAGCCTGTTCCCCAGTCCAATTTTAAATGAAATCAAATATATGTATTGTTTAAACAAAAAACTGCTGTGCTCTATATCTCTCTTAAATTTAACAAAAAAAGAGGCATAAACAATTTTTTAGATAGTAATATAGACAATTAAATCAGCAGTTTGTTGGAAGAAATGATATGTTCAGATGTTGACAATTATAGATAAATATTTAGAAAGCAAATGAAAAGGTGTTTAACGTCTTACTGTTCTGCTCCTAAACTGGGCTAATGAAGACGGGCACATGCCATACAGTGAGCTATAATGGACATTTTGCCCTGGCAGCGGCGCTACAGCCTACTCTTATATCGAATTTCAACTGCCAAAGGATATTTAACGTGCATGCCAATGTGTACACAGGACCTCCTTTTTTGTCCCATCCAATTGACTAGACACCTATACTTGTCAGACCCTCCGTCCAGCATCACTTACAAGGGTAAACCACGCAAGAAAATTTGGATGAACTTTCTCTGCCTATGCAGGAATCGAACACCCACCTCCAGTTTAGTGAGCCAGCGTCTTACAAACTTAGCCATCGTGATCCCTTTTTAGACAGCAGTGTTAACTTTTATTTCACTGATTTTAATAATTTTTCTAATAAAGTAAAGTATTTAAGAAAGAGGTTATTTGTATCATACATAAACACTATTCTTTACACAGCTTATTGTATCTTTTTAAATTTGTTTTTGTTTCTTTTCGCAGGAAATATATAATCCTTATTTATGGTCAAAAGAATCTTATTATGATGAGTTAGGTGAGTTATTAGGATGTGGTATGTATCCTGTGTTAGCATTAGCGTCTATATTTCACAGCTCAGTATTGACCAGCTGAAATTGGGTTGATTTACATAAAAAGACCTTTAAGATTAGTTCTGACATATGTGTCAGCTATTACAAGCAACCATGTTGTATGTGACCAGAGACCAGTATGTTGTCGACTTGGACCAAGGACTTTTCGGACGCTTTTTTATAGGCCTACATGGAAATGTAGACATATATTGCCATCAGTCATCCACAATTTCTTGTGAAGCTTATTTTATTTCAATAATTTCTGTTAATTACTTCTAGGGTCGCATGTTTCACTTTATCGCACCTTACATCAAAAATCATCCACCGATCTGTATGAAATTTGTATGCATCATTTAAATTGGTAACACGAAGAATCCATTTGAATTTCTGTTAATTACATCTAGAGTAATGGCCCTTGTTTCACTTTGTTGAACCTTGGGAATGCTTGAATGCCAAAACTTATCATCCAATCTTTGTGGAATTTATATGCATTATTTAAATTTTGATTATTTCCATTTGTTATTTAAGACGAAACATCAAATAATCAATTTTTAGTAAATGATAACTTAAGATAGCTGCATATCATTGGTAATAATTTAATTATACAGATTAGTATTGCTCATAGACATGATCCAGATTATCAACAAGTTTGTTCATTTATAACATGCCACCACATGATTGTGATGAACACTCAACATAATGGTGAATTTAGGATAAATGCCATTAGAATTTTATGATTTTTTTCCATCACTTCTCAAAAAAAATTGCAGGTACATGTACTGGACAAAAAGATCGTAAAATTGATCATTTTAATGACAAATTTTGATTTCAGATAAAGTGCAGAAAAAGGAAATGGAAAAAAGAGAAAAAGATAGAAAAGACAAAACTAAGGTTCCTTCTAATGTTTCTTATCTTATATATTGGCACTAGGGTGTTTCACTTTTCACTTTTTTTTTAATTTCTAAAGTTTCTACCCGTCACCGAAGTCCACTCAGGATCAAACTTACACCGTAATATTTTCAGAATTTTTTCCAAAATTGCGATTAATTTTTGTGCTTTTGAGACGTTTTGAGCTTTACAGGTCACGTAGAAAGGTCAGTTGTGGCTTGTAATATGTCTATTTCATGCTTTGCAGGTATGTAGAGTCCATTCCCTTTATCTTAAATGAGATTGTCAGGATCCAAGATGGCGGAAACCCAAGATGGCGCCCAAAATCATCTATTTTTCGTGACATGGAAAAGCATTTGTCAAAGACTATGTCATTCTGAACATCATTTTGGCCCGGATAATAAAGTTTGGACCCATAAAATTAATTATCAGGGTCAAAAAGATGTTCAGAATGACACTGATCTACCTTTGGTTGAAAATTGCCGAAGACAATGAGTGAAGTAAAACTCTGGTGGAGTATATTCACCACACTATTCGTCTGGCAATACTATGGCTGAACCTGGAAATTGTTTACAAAGGTTTTTCTATGATTCATTTTTAGTAGCCTACGGTGCCCTTTTTCAGAATGTGCCGGGCAGTGCTCACGCTGTCGATCGCCAATTGCGATAAAAATATAATCTTGGTGATAAAATATTCAATCTGGCGGATTTTTTGGCGATAACTTTTTCCTACATGGCGATTCTTTTTTACCTTTGGCAATAATTTTTTCTTGTCACAAAGCTTTGATTTCCACGCTGTATAAACCTGTTGGTTCATTGACAGTGAGTCAATTAAAAATTAATTAGGTATCTATAGACCTATCTTTTGTCTCTTGATCAATCCCCGATTAGTGTTGATAAGTATATACAGTAAGAGTAGTAATAAACTAATTAAGAGACAAAAGATTTGATTATTTGTTTTCAATACGAATCAGCGTTTTTTTTTATGGTTTCTATTATTCAAAATGGCGGACACGGTGAACAATACTCGGTCGATTCGTTTGGATTATTAGATTATGACTGCTGTTTGATATATTTCTCACTAAAGTTGCCGGTATCGTTAATAAATGAAACCAGATATATTGTTACAGTTTATAAATGCGTATATAATCTTGAGGTTGTCGAAAGTCAGGTATTATCAATTCAAATGCCATGGGTCGTAAACGAAAGATTGAACTTCAATTTCAACGTCTGTTAGAAGATTGTCAGATTTTTTAGTATTCCATCACCAACATTTTGATGGCATATTGTCGGATTTATTATCATATTTTGAATGGGATTTATGTTTTTAAGTAAATAAATCAAAACGCTTAGAAATGTTGACGTATATTTCGATTGGAATGACCGATAGCACGTGCTACATTCGAGTGCAATTATTTAGCAGTTGGTGTCAATCGCTCGTTGTATTAGAGCGACGTTAACTAGTAAACTACGTAAAATATTAAGGGCATTTAGAAAAGGTAGATATTTTAGAGATGAATGGAAATGCAGAGAAGAATATTGTAAAATGTGTATGTATTTTTGTAAAAAAAAAAGTTATAAAAATTACTGAATTTTTAAAAAAAAAATTTGGCGGAAGAAATATATAGCTAAAAAATTAAAAAGAGAAATTGGCGGGAAAAAAATGGAACCCAGAGTGAGCACTGGTGCCGGGGCATGATAACCGGTTGTAATGTTCTCAATTTAGTGTCCTTAACCCAGCAATATATTTCCTGTGGATTACGATCTTCCAGTCAACGCCACACAATAGCTTGGTGATGACTACATGGTTAAGGTGGGGATTATGAAGACACATTTCCTGTTTTGTATGCCTATACCCTCTAACGTTTTTCAGGCAGCGGTTAGCAAGAGTGTGTCCATTGTCCTAACAAACTTCTTGCAAAGGAATCAACAATCGAGGAAAGAACAGTCTTGAAAGTGGTGAGAGCTTGATTGTATTAACTCTCTAAATGCTCCAATATAATCTCTGCTTACACAAGCCACTGTACATATGTTGGCTGGATATGGACAAAGGTCTAGCAAATCGATGTCTGAAACACGCTTGAGGGGTATGGACATCCAAAACTGGAAATGTATGGTCATCATCCCCACCAAAACCATGTAGTCTTCAACAAATGATACATGATCCGGAACTGTTTTGCTAAGTTGAGAACATTTCAAACGGCCAAATTGCTACAGTCTGTCATGTGGCTGTAGCTCCTGATAGGCACGTATGTGGTGTTATCATATCACTCCTATGTCCAGAAATATATGTTGTCTCTAGATACAAGTTGGTTTGGTGAAAAAGGATCATATTATCTGGCATTTTTGATTTAACTATCATCTAATCACCCCATAACAGAATGAACGATTGTAGTGTATTTAGTGAAATACCGGCCGTCCTGGAATGCGATGCCATCTAGAATTTCTGAAAATGGCCAACTTGCTCCAAAGTCTGTCATGTGGCTGGAGCTCCTGGATGCCATCTTGAATTTCTGAAAACGCTCAAAGGTTACCGAGGTTCACCCGGCATATTCTGAAAGAGGACACCGTAGGCTACTAAACATGAATAATAAAAAACCTTTGTAAACAATTTCAAGGTTCTGCCAGACTAATAGTGTGGTGAATATACTTCATCGGAACTTCACCTTCACTCATTACCTACTACTATTTTCAACCACAGGTAGATCAGTGTCATTCTGAACATCTTTTTGGCCCTGATAATGAATTTTATGGGTCCAAACTTTATTATCCAGGCCAAGATGATGTTCAGAATGACACACTCATTCTTTGACAAATGCTTTTTCATGTCACGAAAATAGATGATTTAGGGCGCCATCTTGAATTCTGACAATCTCATTTAAGATAGTGGGAATCCACTCTACATACCTGCAAAGCATGAAATAGACACATTACAGGCCATAACTGACCTTTCTAAGTGATCTGTAAAGCTCAAAACGTTTGAAAAACACAAAAATAGTCGTAATTTTGGAAAAAAATGGCCGGCGGCGGTCAGCCATTTTTCGCAAGAAAATTCTGAAAATATTATGGTGTAGGTTTGACCCCGAGTGGACTTCGTTGACGGGTAGAAACCTTAGAAATACCAAAAAAGTGAAAGTGAAACACCCTAATTGGCACTCCTCCCTGTCTTTCCATATGTCGTTAACATTTCTTTTCAGTACAATGAAGACTACATTAATACAATATTTCATATATCTTTTGGAAATTGATATGGGTTGTCTATTGACATTCAACAGAAATCATTTCAGAATCTTAAAGGCTGTAATGTAATTATTATATATTTCTCTGAAAATTATATTGGTTGACTACTATCCTATTGAAAAGAAGAACCTACGGAAATAAATGTTAAGGTGTCGGGCAACCTGTGTTTTTATTTATTTATCAATATTATCACTGCTTCCATTTGAATAACAGCAACTTATAAGCATTTTCAGTTTTCGTCCTTAATATATAAAAAAATCTCAAATTGTATGCAAAGCAAAATGAAATAAAATAGACAATGACAAAATGGCCTACTTTTATTTTGAATTCCTACTGTCAAGGGTTCAAACAGAATCTCTGATCTTTCTCCAATCCAAATGATTAGACATTGTCCTTTTGTCAGGCCTCCGTCCTGTACCACACATGAAAATCTGAAGGAAAATTATACGGCAACACCTTGTGCAAACCAAGACCTCGTGAACGAGCTTGCTCCTCACCCAATGAGCCACCACAGCTCAACGAAGCCTAATACATGTAGCCTACTACTAATAATGGCATGGCTGATCATTTTACATTCATAAACAGCATATTCCAAAAGGCATTATGTAATTAATAAAGGGGTGTTTTTATATTTTGATTTTCACTTATTAATTTCAGGTGGAATTTGTTACAGGAACAAAAAAAACATCTGGTTCAGTTGATTCATCAGGTAAACGAAAACTTTAGGCCATAGAGAAAAAATATTCTGGTTCTCAGATAATACAACATCAACAAAATAAAACCCAATCTTATTACTTATTGCATATAGCAAGTAACATTTTTAATGAATCCATAGGCTCATTTATCAAGTATAAATGTTAATGACAATTATAGATGATACTGAATAATCATATATTCCTATAAACAGATAATTATAGCGCCTTGAAATGTGATTAGTTACTCATAAACTGTACTATGTTCAATCCCAGCTTACAAAGACAAGGTATATTTAATAGTCGTACACCTGTCTTTGGTTTTATGGCTTACAAATTGATGGGTCCAAGTCTAAAAAGCATTGGATATCAAGAGTTATAATACTCAATTATCATTGCCGTTTTATGACATTTTAACTGGTTTTTCAGCTTGGTTAAAGGAAGACCCCTATCAGTTTCAGCTTAAACTTTGCGAGTGCAAGACCTTTTATTATAAAATTTTGGTTAAATGCTGGATCTTTGTAATCAGATTGTTCTATTTCTTACAAAGAAAATGCCAATGTATTTTCTTCCCCTAAAAATAGATTTTTTGAATAAATTTCTTTTTAACACAGATTGCATTTCCATACTCCCACATCCGTGTGTTCTCCACAATTTCTTGTGAAAACTCTTCAGACTAAATTTATCATCTGATTGTTTTGAAATTGATATACCTGTATGTTGTTTACATCAGTGAGTTGAATAATCCTATTTAATTTTAATCATTTCTGTTATTTCTTTCACTTTATAGCACCTTGTGAATGCTCTAACATCAAAAGTTATCCGCCGATCTGTATGAAATTTATATGTGTCAATTAAATTGGTAAAAAGAAGAATCCATTTGAATTCCAGCCATTTCTGTTAATTACATCTTCAGTAATAATTTCTGTTACTTCTTGTTGAACCTTGTGAAAGATCTAACATCAAAAGTTATCATCAAATCTATTTGAAAGTTATATGTATCATTTAAATTAGTGAAACGAAGACATCTATTGAATCTTTAGCAATTTTCATTAATATCTACCAGAGTTATGTTCCTTGTTTTACTTTTTATACGCCCACATTTTAATGTGGACGTATTATGTCGTCGCCCCTGTCCGTCCGTCCATCCACAATTGTTTGTGGACTCTCTACAGGTCACAATTCTTGTCCGATTTTGACGAAACTTGAAATGTAGGTTTATCCCAAAAAGATCTCGGCTGCTTTCGATATTGGCACGTATCGAATCAAAACTTCATGGATTATGGCCCCTGATTGTACGAAAAATCATGTTTTCAGCTTGCGGACCCTAAAGAGGTCACAATTTTAAACCGATTTTGATGAAACTTGACATGCATGTTTATATCCAAAAGATCTTGGTTCCTTTCGATATTTGCGCCTATCGGAACGTAATTTCCTGAATTATGGCCCCTGATTGTCCGAAAAATCACCTATTTTAGCTCGTGGTACCTCTGGAGGTCACAATTATTATCCGATTTGAAAAACCGTTCGATTATATCACCGTTACACCCAAAGGAAGGTTGAGTTCAAATTTCGGGAAAATCGGACCAAAATTACCATACAAAATGGCCGCCGTTCTTACGCGAATACTGTTAAAAAATGGTATATCCAGGTTGTGGACCCTGTAGAGATCACAATTTTAATTTGATTTTGATGAAACTTGAAATGCATGGTTATAACGCAAAGATCTTGGTTCCTTTCAATATTTGCGCATATCGGATCGAAACTTCCTGAATTATGGCCCCAAATTAAACGCAAAATCGTCTTTGTTTAGCTTGTGGTCCCTCTGGAGGTTACAATAATTATCAGATTTAAAAAATCGTTTGATTATATCACCGTTACACCCTAAGAAAGGTTCAGTTCGAATTTCGGTAAAATTGGACCAAAATTGCCATACAAAATGGCCGCCATTCGTACGCGAATACTGTTAAAATATAGTATATCATGGTTGTGGACCCTGTAGAGGTCACAATTTTAATTCGATTTTGATGAAACTTGAAATGCATGGTTATAACCCAAAGATCTTGGTTCCTTTCGATATTTGGGCATATCGGATTGTAACTTCCTGAATTATGGCCCCTGATTATACACAAAATCGTCTTTGTTTAGCTTGTGGTCCCTCTGGAGGTCACAATTATTATCCGATTTAAAAAATCGTTTGATTATATCACCGTTACACCCTAAGGAAGGTTGACTTCGAATTTGGAAAAATTAGGAACAAAATTGTTATACAAAATGGCCGCCGCGTGTACACGATTACTGTTATAAAATGGTATATCAAGGTTGTGGACCCAGTATAGGTCACAATTTTGATTCAATTTTGATGAAACTTGAAATGCATGGTTATAACCCAAAGATCTTGGTTCCTTTCGTTATTTGCACATATCAGATCATAACTTCCTGAATTATGGCCCCTGATTCTCCGTAAAATCGCCTATGGTCCCTCTGGAGGTCACGTTTATTATCTGATTTAAAAAAACGTTTGACTCTATCACCGTTACACCATATGGAAGGTTGAGTTTGAATTTCAGGGAAATCGGACCATAATTGCCAGACAAAATGGCCACCGTTTGTACGCTTATAGTGTTAAAATATGGTATGTCAAGGTTGTTGACCCAGTATAGGTCACAATTTTAATTCGATCTTGATGAAACTTGAAATGCATGTTTATAACCTAAAGATCTTGATTCTTTTCGATATTTGCGCATATCAAATTGTAATTTAATGAATTATAGCCTTTGATTGTAGGAAAAATAACTTTCGGTTTTGCTTGTTCTCTATCCATCTCTTGAAAATGTGGGCGTATCCTGCCTGGCAGCCGCTGGTTTTAACCTCGTGTACGTATGCTCTTACAACAAAAATTAACTTCCAATCTGTATGATTTTATATCTATTATTTAGATAAGTAAAACAAAGAAGGCTTGAATTTCAGCAATTTCTGTTTATTTCTTCAAGAGTTATGACCCTTGTTTCACTTTATTGAATCTTATGAACACTCGAATGACGAAAGTTATCATCTGATCTGTATGAAGTTTATATGCATGATTAAAATTAGTAAACCAAGGAATCGTATTGAATTACAACAATTTCAATTGATTTCTTCTAGAAAAGTTATCATCTGATCTTTATGAAATTTATATTTATAATTTAATTAGTAAAACGGGGAATCCTATTGGATTTCATCACTTTTTGTTAATTTCTTCAGGAGTTATGGTCTTGTTTTACATTGTAAACACTCTTAACGACAAAAGTTATCAATTATGTATTGAATTTATACAAATAATTTAAATTAGTGACATGAAGAATCCTATTGAATTCCAGCAATTTCCAATAATTAAGTATAGAGTTATTGCCTTTGTGCTCTGTGGGGGTTAGATCTCTGGTTTACCATGGATGGCATGGATTAAAATATATTCATTCAAAAACCACATGTTAGATAGGCCATGTTTTATTCAACCTCTCTACATACTATATACATACTAAAGATTCTACATAATGGGAGATAACTCTTGTGGTACTCTAGTAAAGTACAAAGGGGAGAGAACTCTTACAATGAAAGGTGACATTACTATATGACATTTGTTTAACTTGGATGACGAAAGTTATCATCCAATCTGTATGAAATTTGATCTGTATGAAATTTTCTTGTAAATACTCCCAATTATCTACAAATGAATAAATATCTGACAACCCTTGATTGTCTTTGATATCACCCCCCTTGGAAGTTGACGTTAAAACTCCAGAAACAAATTAATGAACAAACCTTGTTAGGCTATTTAACAGCTGTGGGCGAAATATGTTAGAAAGCCCCTTTGAGTAAAAATCCAATATAAATGCCCTCAATTAATTGTTCCTATGCATAAAAAAGTTTTCTTTTTTAATATTTGACACTTCTCTAACATTGACATCCAAAAAATACCATAATGGAAGCTAAGGTAGATTATTCTGTGCCATCTGATGCTGACCTGCAACACTGATATTGGAAGACCACACATGGTGATGAAACTTGGGACATTTTGGTCAGTGACCCAGTGTATTATTCACTAAGCCACCGTGGCTCAATATCTTTACTGGCTGGTATCGGCTTAATCAGTGATATGTTTATTATGAATAAAATTAAATAGACTGTTTCAATATAAATCTCCTATATTTACGTTGCTTAAACTAAAACAACCAAGTGGTTCAGAGTTTATTTTCATTGCAAAACATGGTTGTCAATATCTATCAAAGTTAATCCCCCCATCCCAACATTTTTCTATAGACGTGATATATATGTCATGTTGTGTTTGAACTTATTCAGTTATAGAAGTAAACATATTAATTTTCAAGATAAGTTGTATTTAACCAAAGGTGACTTCATAATGATGACAACTAAAAAAAATTATTCATCTGGAGAAAAATACTATATTTTTTTTAGCATGACCTAAACAGTTCTGTTCATTAGCAGAGCTGTTATAAAATGTTTCCCTTTCTCTTTACAGATGATAAGAAACGAAAAACCAAGTGGGATACTGCACCATCAGCATCATCAACATTAACTAGTTCAGTGACAGGCACAAAATCAACAGTTATACCCGCTGTGGGTAATATATCAAAGAAATCGAAATGACACAGTGCTATATCATTACTTTCATAAATCTAAACAGTGGTTACATCATACATTTCTTTAACATAAAAAGGAAACAGCATTATCCGGCCAGTGTATTTCTTCCAAGAATGTAAAGTGTTATAAGACTGCAGTCTTATTGTTTTAACTAACAAACAAAATCTATTGTTGAAATGAAAATAACTGTGATCATTCATATAGAATTCAAACTGGCCGAGAAAATGAAGATAATTTTGAATTCATATTCACAGATATTGATGGAATATTTTTGAGATATTACCCTCTGGATTGAGAATACATATAAATCTAGTTCATAACAATTGACACAGTTATTAGTTTATTCTCAAGAACTTATGTATACTACAGTGGACTCTATCACATCGGACATCGTACGGGATGTTACAATATGTCGGATAACACAGCGTGTCGGGATACCGAGTTTTCTCCATAACCGGAAATACTGTAACTTCAAAAAACGGAAGTATTTTTATATTGTAGCTTCAAATCACCAGAATACTATTCCCTTTAAAAATTATAAACCTTTCTGTACTTTCAAACTTTATTACCTTAATTTCTATTGCATTTAACATAACAGGCATTTTGAATAGGTCAAATCTGCTTTCACGTCCACATTGATAATTGGCGAGCTCGATTGAACATTCTCAATCCCCAAAATAGTGACAATCAGGCTACAACGTGTGAACGACTAGATATATAAATACCTCATCCATTCCTGCAGCCGAAACCTGTACGTCGTGTTTACATCAAAATTCTATTCACACCACCTCCGCCGTTGGACTGACAGAACTGAATTCCGCGTCACTCAGTCCGTATGGTGACCAAACTTATATGTCATTTAGGTTCAATCGGCATGCGCAACAAATTTTTCTAACATGTGCTAGGAATATTTTTACGAGCGTTAATTCAGGAGAAAATTCGTGGATATTCCAGAGTATTTGTCACAACAATCGTACAAGAGATTAGAATTATCAAAGTCATCATAGATAATTGATTGGTGATCGTCGAACTGACAGAACTGAATTGCGCGTCACTAGACCCATAGGGTTCAATCGGCATACGCAAGGAATGTTTCTAAGGTAGGAATGTTTTACGAGTGTGAATTCAGGAGAAAATTAGTGGATATTCTTGAGTATTTGTCACAACTGTCGTACAAGAGATTAAAATTATCAAAGTAATCAACACAGACCAGAGCCTAGCGAGTTTTAATCTCATAGATAATTGATTGGTGATTGCTTGTTTACTTGTTAATCTTTTGTGGCTTCACACCCATTGAATTTTAATCTCACCGATAATTGGGTGTTTCACACCCACCGTTTGAAGGACAAATTATACGGTGTCGATTCATGGAAATTTTAATGACGGGACGGCTGATTGTTGTCGAAATCCAGAACTGACAGAATCCAGACTTATCAGATTTTTTGGGGCTGAAGTAATAAGGACAAAAAATCGGGACAAAAAATCATGTCGGATGTCACAGAAATCCTGAGTGATCAGACATCAGGGCCCGATTCCTAGAAAATTCTTAAGCACGTTCTTATGCTTAGAAATTTAGTCGACATTGCATTTAAGTAAACTTACCTTTTTTTTGTGTTCCCAGAAAATTCTTAAGAACGGCCTTGTGCTTCGATTTTAAGTAGACTTCATTGTAAGCACAAGAACGTTATTATGCGTTCCAAGAAAAAACTTAAGCACAACTTCGTTCTTAAACATAGCCAGTCTAAGCACAAGTCCCAAGCAAGGTATAGGGCTTGCTTACCAACCTTAAGTCTGTTTCTGCTTCAAAAAGATGGCTGACCGTAGAGTTATTCGACGGCATTTCCGACACCTTTTAATACCAAAGAGACAATTACAAGACAGGGGAAATTCTTGTCAAAAAGAAATTAAGAATGCTATAGAAAATTTTGCATCTAGGGCCTTATAGGCCTTCCCTGAAACCAATTTATGTATTTGCCAATTAGTAAACAATAGGCTACAAACACACAGGCTGATCGGGCGCTCTCACAATTATTCAGTTAGTTTGTAGGCCTATGTGTCTGCGTTTTTTTAAATATATTTTGGCACATTTTATAATTTATAATACAGGGGACATGTCAATCAAAATCAACCACAATGAAGCAGACGACAAATTTATGACGTAATTCGCATACCAAAGTTATTTTATGACGTTAAAGAGCACCGTAGTCTCAGTGTATGGTAAGCTTTACCAGTCACAATGTGCTTAGACTTGTACTTGACTTGTGCTTACGTAAGAATGGTCTTGAGAATTTTCTAGGGACGGTATTTTTATAAGATTCTTACGTAAGTAAAAGTGAAGTATGACTTTGTGCTTACTTTAAGAATTTTCTAGGAATGTGACAGAGTCCACTGTACTTAATTGTTTATAATCAATAAAAAATAATAGTATGGATTGACAACCCTATCACAAAGGAATTCTGAAGTGTGTGTAATTTGAATTAGTCAAATTCTATCATTTGTATATATTCTTGTACATTACATGTATATCATTATCAACCAAATAAAAGCTAATTTGTATTAAAAAAAAAGAATAATGATAAATCATGAGTTCTCTTTTCTTTTTATGCAAAAACTATATTTTTCAGTAGGTATTAGTCGCCCATGCCTAAAGAACTTAGCTAGTACATAAAAATTTAGCTGTAACCCATTCTGTTAAATTGTATTCTTACTTTGAATGACAAGTTGTGAAAATATTAGCGCTTTCATTTTTTTTTTTTTTTTAAATAAGACAAAGTGAATGTTTTGCTTTAAAATATGCCCTTTGACTGTAATTCCATCCCATTAGGCCTATTACAAAAAAAACTAAAAATAAAGGCAGTTTAACAAATGAAGTTCAAGAAACCATGCCACTTGAATCAATGACAGCTTATGATCTAATGTGAACGCTGTTAAGCATTCCGGCCACCCAACCAAGGAGAGGATAATATAAACAGGACTGAATATTATAGAAATTCAACGCCTGGGGACCTTTTACACAGGTTACAGGTAGGCTAGTGGTACCTATCTTGGTTATAATAGTATGCACATACATGTACCTTATAATATCTGGTGGAATTAACCATAGTGGCAAAGGGAACACAATTCAAACCTATAAAAGGTGTGTTTTTGATCATGATGCTATATATGCTATTTTAGCTCACTAAATTTCAAAACCTTTTTTTTTTCAAAATGTGTAAGGAGCTGCAATGGCTTACAGAATAAGGCGCTGGCTCACTATGTAAGTAGACTGGGATATTCCAGTATGGTATCCGCTTGTCAGTGGTGCAGGACAGAGTGAGAGGGTCTGGCAAGGAAAGCGTCTTGTTGTTTAGATGGAACTAAGAACCCAGAGTGAGAGGGCCTGGCAAGGAAAGCGTCTTGTTGTTTAGATGGAACTAAGAACTAAGGTCTGAAATACAGCCTTTGACAGTTAGAATTTGATATAAGAGATGGGCGTAGCGCCGCTGTCTCAGCAAATATTTTCACATAGCGCAATGTATGGCATACACTCGTCTTCATTAGCCCAGTCGGTGCAGAAAAGTATGACGTTAAACCCCATTTAATTTTACATTGTGGAGAAATTCATCTTTGTGTATTGTTTCCTGGTAATTTATCTATGATCAGGGGCGGATCTAGGAATTTGGAATAGGGGGGGTGCGGCAAATGAGGGCACACTGCTGAGGCGAGGGGTGAAAAGGAACGTGTGCGAGCGTAGGGAGCAAAACAAATTTTTGGAGGGGGTCGTGGTCTTTTATAAAAATTCAACCCTTTTTTTAGAGCATTGCTGTTTTATTTTCTTCAGTGCATTCAAATTTATATAGGCCTATTCTTAAAACGATGTTTGTGTTTTTTTTGAGTACAACGAATTATTATGACAACAGGTAGATATTGATAATTAAAACACGTTGTTTTATTTGACTTGTCTCACAAATTATATTATTATTACGGTGGAATGAGAATCAAGTCAGACAGAAGTTGAGAAAGCTCTCATCGTCCTCCTAGCCCTACTCCCGGTGTCACAGTTTCTGTTGGTCCCTGGTGCGTGTTGGTTCCTGGGCATTTGCGCATGTCTGAGACGGATGTTTGTGTTAGCAACACGGACAACACAGCTTCATCCACTTCCGCCATTGTGAGATGGTTCCTCATAACTCAAATAACTGATCACTTCAGGAAATGGTGTTATGTTCTTAGTTAGAGTTTTGTCATTAATAAACATACTTGTTATCGTGATTAGCTGTTTTTGTAGTGATCAGTAGTTACACGATCAACGGATTTAAGTTAATTGGCTTGAGATTAATTGTTCTATCGTTCGTGATTTGTTGCCGCTGTTTTTAGTGATTAGTCGTTACACGCGTATATACAATCAGTGGAACTGGAAACCATACACATTGATGATTGGCTTGAAATTGTCAATTAATTCACCTCCAAAGGTGCTCTACTGATTCCCCAGATTCTTTTTTTGTTAAAAACTTATAAATCACTTTTCGATGTTTTAACATGTTTTAATAATTAACTGTTTTGCAGATTGAATATTGGCCTATATATGATTGGGATTTCTCTGAATCATTATTTTAATTTTGTACATAATAAAAATTTTACAAGTTGCCTATGTGTTTTATTTGTCAAATACAAATACTTTATCATGCAAACCATGGGATCTACTATACCAGTTACTAAAGTATCGGATATTTATCGACTTTGGCCTCTATCTGAAAACCGGTAACATCCGTTTTTATAGTAACTAGGTATCTACATCTGAAACTAAATCTGAAAATACCACTATTTCTTGAACATGAATCACCCAAATTCTGCATTTATACAAATAAGGGGCAATTATTTTTTCTGTTTCTGCATGTGGACGGGAATTTTTCAATTTTTATAAGATCGTTAATTTGTATTTCTCCTTTTAAATGAAATAAACAAACAATAGAAACTCAACATCCTCGGCTACTGTCAGTAGTAATACTATATATTGGTAGATAATAGTAGAAACCGATCTGACCGTAAGAAAATCGTAGGGGTCATCCTATCACGGGGAGTCAACACACACTGTGTCTATAACAGTGTGAGATGACTCCTACAACTGCGCATGCGCCAGGAACCAACACACACCAGCGACCAACAGAAACTGTGACACCGGGCTGTAGCAAATTCACGATCAACACAGGCAAGAAATAAAATAAGAAACATTGACATTGTGGATAGGCTAGGATTAACCGTAGATTAAGTACCTTAAAATTGCGCCCCCCCCCCTTAAATCCGCCTCTGATGAAGTTAATTATAATTCACCTTTGATCCTCTAGTCTTAATCAATCTCGATTTGGATGTCTTCCATTGATACAGTATTACAGATGATGGATGTTGTTTGTTATTCATTGATAATGAAACTATTTACTTAACTTGTTTGGAAATTGTTCAAAACATAAAATAATAAGAAATGAAAGGGAAGGGAGACAATTTCATGATTTTTACAATTGGAGGGGATAAAGTTGAAAGGTGTCAGGTGACTTTTCAAAATGGCGGCGGTAATACAAACAATTAACCAATTTTTAGTTTCTGGTCAATATCATTCGATTTTAGCACTAGTTAAAGGTTTACGTAATGGAGTTGTGTAAGTACCTATAGCATACAAGTAGTTTGCCTCTGATTTAATTTTGTCTTTGATCCAGACAATATTTATAGCCCCTGGCCAGCACTGGAGTGGACTCTTCTTCCTAATCCTTGTAACAATGTTTACAAATAACAATGGACTTTCACTTTGTCATGTTGTAATTAATGTAATAACATGGGTGCACTGAGGCTGTACTACTGTGCGCTAATAGATCTCCAGATTATAGGACTGCATATACTAGTTCATTGGAGCACCATAGTTATTCTCTTTCACTCCGGCAGTTAAGTTTGGGGAGCTCTAAAAGGAGTACCAGTTTCAGGCGGTCCATTGTCTGCGATATCACTTCGGTGGAAGCGGACGTTAAATAAAGCCATTTCACACACAGGCGGTCCAAGTGCACCCGTGTTATTACATAGATTTTTCAAGTAATTGGCACAATATAGGTTAGTATACTGTAGTGATTTTGTAACTTGACAGGTTTCTCACGTTCAGAGTAGGTTTAGCTCCCCCAAACTCAACCACATTTATAGGTTGCCTAAACTAGACCACATATAGGGATTGCCCAAACTCTTGTATAAACTACAATCTTGCAGTTCACATGCTGTTGGCTCTATATAAGAGGGTTGATTAGCTCAAGTGTAGTGTGACTTATTGCAGACCAGGGCTCGATTCCTAGAAAATTCTTAAGCACGTTCTTATGCTTAGATTTTAGTCGACTTTGCATTTAAGTAAACTTACCTTATTTTGTGTTCCCAGAAAATTCTTAAGAACGGCCTTGTGCTTCGATTTTAAGTAGACTTCATTGTAAGCACAAGAACGTTATTATGCGTTCCAAGAAAAAACTTAAGCACAACTTTGTCTTAAACATAGCCAGTCTAAGCACAAGTCCCAAGCAAGGTATAGGGCTTGCTTACCAACCTTAAGTCTGTTTCTGCTCCAAAAAGATGGCTGACCGTAGAGTTATTCGACGGCATTTCCGACACCTTTTGATACCAAAGAGACAATTACAAGACGGAAAATTCTTCTCAAAAAGAAATTAAGAATGCTATAGAAAATTTTGCATCTAGGGCCTTATACTATAGGCCTACCCTGAAACCAATTTATGTATTTGCCAATTAGTAAACAATAGGCTACAAACACACAGGCTGATCAGGCGCTCTCACAATTATTCAATTAGTTTGTAGGCCTATGTGTCTGCGTTTTTAAAAAATATATTTTGGCACATTTTATAATTATGTAGGCCTATACAGGGGACATGTCAATCAAAATCAACCACAATGAAGCAGACGACAAATTTATGACGTAATTCGCATACCAAAGTTATTTTATAACGTTAAAGAGCATCGTAGTCTCAGTGTATGGTAAGCTTTACCAATCACAATGTGCTTAGACTTGTACTTGACTTGTGCTTACGTAAGAATAGTCTTGAGAATTTTCTAGAGAAGGTATTTTTATAAGATTCTTACGTAAGTAAAAGTGAAGTATGACTTTGTGCTTACTTTAAGAATTTCTAGGAACCGGGCCCTGGTCACCAGTAGAATTTAGGGGTATTCAGGGTCGCTTCTTTAGCAGACCTGGGGATTTTATATTCTCATGTTCACAGAACTTCTGATGGAGTTGTCGATTGGTAGATCTCAATAGCCTGTATATAATAACCTTTCTTCATTTGGAAAATCACTTCATTGGTGCTGCGAGCTTAAAATTTTAAAAGTGGGGGGGGGATAGGTTATTTATGATTAGGGATTATATTTTTGTGCTCATAATAAGTATTTGTGACGTAAGATACACTTCAACTAAATAAATACAGGGTGTAGCTGGGAATGGATAAAAGGATGGCTCTAATTTTATTATTGGGAATTTTGTATATTTTTTTAAAGTTTTAAAGCGACACTTTCACGTCAAGTATACCGTTGAAAGAAAGTGTTTGAAATAAACAGTAAAATTTGTCTCAAATCAGATTTGGGTCAACATTTTAAAGGTGTACTTCCAATACCATATATTTTGGTGAGGTGTCAATGGACATTCGACAGTGGCATATTGGTCCTTATTCTAAGTTACTATTTGGAAATACACATTTAAGCTTGAAATAACCTCGTACCAACAGCTCTTGCATCCTTTCGAAATTTTCTCCTGTAAGATAGTTGTAAATGGGGTTAAAGTTTAAGATCTTTGCACTCATTGGAATAATTCTCAGGTAGTTGTCTTATTATCGTCAATCTTGAGATTTATTCCACAGCACTGTCTTAATTCTCCTCTTTATGTTGCACCCTTGTTATCTTGAATAATTTCATGCACTTATGAAGGAAAGGATGTTTTTGTAAGTTTATGTAACTGAACTTGTGTCCGATCCTTTTACATTATGTTAATACAATATTAATATGTTTAAACCAAAGTGGTTTGCAAATTGTCATTCAACTCCTGTCGGAAAACATAGTCTAGTCTGACTTGTAGGTGACAGTCGGGTGGCAAAGTTAAACTATATTTTAAGCCTTTTGCCATTGCTCTCAGTTAAGTTTTTATTTAAAAATATAACCCCCAATAATCGTAGTCTAGAAGGTGGCACCAAGTTAGCCTTTCCTTCTCATGTTCACATGGTTTCTGTTTTTTTCTATTTGAGAACTCTGCAGTGGGGTTTAGGTTTAATTGACCAATCATAACGGTTTATTTTGAAAAGAGTCAAGACGTGGTTGTATTTCCGGTTGTTTGTGGACATCGAAATTATGGCTCTGTGCAATGAGAGTTGGTTTATTAACTGGTATTTCATCTTGAGACTCATTCCGAATGGATGCAGATCGGAGGTCAGAGTTTTGCTCAGAATAGTCTTTTCAAACAACTGATTGTATTAGATTAATCGAATAGGTAGGGACTTAAGATTGTTTCTAATTTATTTTGGGTTAGTTTATTATTGAAAGTAATAGCCCTGTCCTGCGGACGCTGTTTCATTAAATAAGGTACAATCTTATCAGATGATATCTACTTCGTCAGACCGTTCGGTCAAATGATATCCAAATTTTGTTAGATGGTTCCAGTCAAATGGTATTCAGTCAGATAATATTGTCATCAACGGTATGCAATAAGATGGTATCTACTTGTAAGGCGGTGTTCTATTAGGCCGAACATTTCTTGTTTTGAACCTGTCTTGTCTAGGTCTAAAATAGAGAATAAGAATATGGGCGTAGTTTAGCCCAGTGATGAGGTGTTGGTTATGCGTTAAAACATTTTAAAAGATATAGAGAGAGAGAGAGAAATGGGGTTTAACATCCACTCGACACAAACTAGGTCATTTCGAGACTACTTAAAAGATATAAAAAGGTTGATAGCGTCTAGTGTCAGAATCATCAATAGGTTTATTGATCTCGCCGTCGTTGGCAGTAGTGGAAGAATCGCTAGTATTAGCAATGTCGAAAATGTTTGCGTTGTTGGCTGTGTCGAAGAAGACTCAATGTAGTCTGGTGACCAAATCATCGGTGGTTGTGGATTAAATATCCCACCGTCGTTGACTCTACGTACATGAAGAATCATCATTGGTGGGTTGGGTGGGTTGTCGATGTCACCGTCGTTGGCTGTGTCGACCGAATTATTGGTGGTAGCAGAAGTTAACAACAATGTAAGAGTTGTTAATGGTTGTGGGCAGTTGTTGATAGATTATCGTTATTGTTTTAATTGAGGATCAATACCAATTATAGTCTGCAACGCTTTCCTAGGGAATTCCAGTTAGAAACTGCAGAGAAATCAAGAAGGGGACCAAGCAAGACGGATATAATTAAATGTTGAATCTAAAAACAAGAATAGTTTAGGTCTATTTCAGTATTTGAATATGGCTCATTTTGAATTGAATACGGTTAGTTTTTATTAATACAAGATGTGCGTATTTGAGAGGTGTGTGGTCACTGAGATGTTAAGTAGAAGATTTGAGATTTACTAAGTTTAATTGGTGGTTTTTGGAGTCGAATGTGGAGATGGCATGGGACCGCCCCTACAGATTCAATTAATGAATTACAGTTAAATCCTCGATATTATTCCTGCTCAGTAGTTATAGCGAGGGTTGTGTCTTCTAAGAATCATTCAGGTTTCTGATTTGTTGGATTGTCCCGTTTATAAGATGTGTATTTTTAGTCGGGGCAGAACTTTGATTCAGCCCGCTGTACAAAGGGGTGCCTAATAAAATTGGGAGGTGTGTAGTGATTTTGTAACTTAACAGGTTTCTCACGTTCAGAGTAGGTTTGGCTCCCCCAAACTCCAACCACATTGAGCAGTGCACATGCTGTTGGCTCTATATAAGAGGGTTGATTAGCTCAAGTGTAGTGTGACTTATTGCAGATAGGAAATGGTCGCTTGCCTAGCAGACCAGGTCACCAGTAGAATTTAGGGGTATTCAGGGTCGCTTCTTTAGCAGACCTGGGGATTTTATATTCATATATCATTATATGGTATTTCATAGTGTTCTGATGGAGTTGTCGATTGGTAGATCTCAATAGCCTGTATATAATAACCTTCCTTTGTTTGGCAAATCACTTCAAAATTAAATACATTTGTTTACGGGTATGATCTCGGCAGTTAGGTAATTGGACAAAAAAGGATCTTAAGGTCCTGGTACATTTTTTTGAGAAAATGTTTACTAGTTGTCACACAACTTGAACTATTTGGGGTTTTTTGATTAGGGACAATAATTGACTGATCAAAATATTATAGACAGTTGGGATAAAAATTACAATAAGTGAAAATTATTAATTAGTAATTTCTTGTCAATCATGCATTTTTTTTGATATACATGCTACTAAACCAGTCGCCGCTGCTATGGTACTCAGAACTGCATAGTTAATGGACAATATTGGTGCAAGTCATTATCCCATATGTTATAAGAGCTGGTTAAACACATTACAAATATAATTTTAACACGGAGATCATTGCTACGATAGCTGAGTAATACAGGCTTCCTGATTCGGAAGTGACGAACGCCAAAGAAAAAACGAGTCATCCCTCTGTATAACTGACTGATGTGACGAGTGATAACAGATACAAGGCGGAATTTCTGCTCGCTTATAATTCCTTCCAAGATCAAAAGTTGTTATATGGGACTGTAAGAGGATATCTGACAATTCAATAAAGTAATTGAATGTCATTAGATAAGAGAACACAAGAAAAATAGTCTGTACATTTCCTTGTTTATATTCATTCTATACAGTACATGGTAATGCACAGACTTTTTCTGTTTTTCTTTAGTGTTGTTTTATCTAGTGGCAGTCAATTCTTTTTATGAATTGTCAGATATCCTCTCACACTCTCACACAACAAATTTGGGTCTTGATAGGAATTATTACTGAGCAGAAATTCGCTCATCGATCTGGTATCACTCGTGACATCAATCAGTTATATAAGAAATGAAATGAAATGGGGTTTTACGTCCTACTCCTGGGCTAATTTTTTTTTTTGCCCCGGGCAGCGGTGCTTCAGCCTACTCTTATATCGAATTCCAACTGCCAAGGCATCTTTTACATGCCCCCCCCCCCCAATGTGTACACAGGACCTTGGTTTTTCGGCTCATCTGAACGACTGGGCAGCTGTCCTTGTCAGGCCCTCCGTTCTGCATTACTGACAAAGGGAAATTATGCCAAAAAATCGAGATGAACTTTCTTGGCCAATACAGGGGTCGAACACAGGACCTACAGGGTCGCCTTACCCACTTAGCCACATGATCCCCAATCAGTTATATAGAGGGATGACTCATGTTTTCCTTTGGCGTTTGTCGCTTCTGATTCAGGAAATCTTATTACTCGGCTATTGTAGCAAAGATCTCTTGTGTTAAAATTATATTTGAATAGTGTTTAATTATTTCTATCGCATGTGATAATGACTGACACCAATATTGTCCTTAAACAGAATAGCAAATTGATAAATAAATGCACAACTTAAAATCTAAATGAGCTTTTATTGTATTGGATGTGATAAATGAATGTTTATGGCTAAGGAGGGGGTTGGATGGCTGAATGGTTAGCGTATGCGCACTGTATCATAAAATCTGTCATTGAGTCAAATGGCGTAGTTGTGTTTTCGATTCCCTGGTTTTACGCGTCAAGGAGTTGGGAAGGCTGTAAAACCTCATGGGTTTTCTCCGGGTTCTCTGGTTTTCTCCCACTGCTGCTAAATATCCCTACGCGTGCGCAAGCGAATTGCTGAAATAAAATTAAACCATGTCAGTCCCGTAATGACCTAGTTTGTGTCGAGTGGACGTTACACCCAATTTATTTTCTCTCTCCCTCTCTCTAATAGCTATGGATCCATGTCCCCAATACAGATCTTTTGACAGTAAGCCACTATGACCAATAATAGGCCTAATATGATCCAAAATATGGGAGCACTTTAAGTAAAACCACAGTAATCCATAACATATCAGCTGATTTTGTTCTTATTCCTGATCTATTATAAAATGAATCGTGTTAAAAATCCTTTATTTACAATGTGTTTAATGCTTACTCACAGAAAAAAATATTCAATTTTTATACAGTCTCAGTGACTGTGTAATGGAACCTTGTTCATATATTTACTCCTATTCTAAACTTTCTAAACCTGTTGGAATAGGTAAATAATAAAACTGTTGAATAAATGATATTGGTATGTTGATTTGTTTTGTAAAATGGGTAATGGCGCCTGTCTACATTTAAACTTTAGGTCATGATTAATATAAAGGCCTAATAACAATTTATGTTAAACCATTGGGGGAGCCGATTGGTATGTTTTAGAAGAGACACCCCATGTGTATTAACAAGTTGATTTTTATTTCAATTTTAGATATGGAGCAAAAGTGCGATTTCCACATGCATTGGTCATGACATTTCTTTTTAAAAGTGACAGGTATACAGTTAACACTCAATCATAGATTATATATTTTTTGATATGTGATAGAATAAAAATCACAGCGTAAACTGGTTCATTTCTTTGTATCACTTCAGTTCAGTTCATCTCCAAATTTATATAATTTTATTCAGTAAAAAGTGTATCAATCCTGTTTTTTTCTAATGCCTTTTTTTTTTTTTTTTTTTACATAATTAGCCTTACGCCTTGAATGCCCGCTTTGCTTTTAAATATGAATAACTCCTTTAATTCCAGTTCTTATCTTGTCTCTGTTGAAATGTTTTAAACAATTTAAGAAAATGCAGAGAGATATATATATCTAGACTTGACATTATCCAATAATGTAATTATATTTTAGTTTCAGAAATAAGCTCATAACAATTTTACAAGCAACTTACACACATTCCAAGAATCTAGGTTTATTTGTCCTGTCTTATAAAACTTTGACAACAATAATGCAGTACGTACAGACACAGAAATATCAACCCCAGTCTTTTATAGCTGCTTTTTGTGCTGGTTATCTTATATTCGGTCGATATAATAAAGTTAATGAACAAGTAAGTTCTGTCATTTTTAATGTACAGCTCATTTTCGAATTGACAATAATTTGTTTTTATGTAGCTCCTGGCTCTACAACACCATATGTAATGGCTGGCATGTACATTTAATGTTATGGTGTTGGAAAAGACAATAACAGATCATCCATATGGCCATTTGTGTAATACCCAGTAGACTGGTACTGTCGAGTGGGGGATCACGGTGGCTAAGTGGATAAGGCGCTGGTTCGCTAGCCTGGAGGTCGAGTGTTCGATCCCTGCATAGGCCGAGAAAGTTCATCTCGATTTTCCGGCGTGATTTCCCCTTGTCAGTGATGCAGAAGGAGGGCCTGACAAGGACAGCTGCCTAGTCGTTCGGATGGTACGAAAAACCGAGGTCCCGTGTACACATTGGAGTGCACGTAAAAGATCCCTCGGCAGTTGGAATTCGATATAAGAGTAGGCCGTAGCGCCGCTGCCCGGGCAAAAATTTCCCTCATAGCACACTGTATGGCGTATGCCCGTCCTCAATTAGCCCAGGTTAGGTGTTTAAGCGTAGGACGTTAAACCCTATTTCATCCATCATTTCATCCATCGGTACTGTCGAGAAGGGACTGAGTTGCTGGGCTGGATATAATCCTGTCAAAAAAGGAATAATGAGTAGTGATCGAACTTTGTAGATGTTGGGTTACCTGGCCAGTTTCAAAGAATCAGTCTGCTATTGGAAAAAATTTAATAAACAAATTTCTATTATTAAGCAAATTTCGACTAATCTTTATCAAGCAAATATTGCATTGCACTCTATGTACTCCAATGATCGTTTAACAGGTATCTAAAAAATTGTATTCTTAACAACTCCATTTTAGTTTGGTAAATCAGTTAGAACGAAACAGATAAAGCATACACTTTGGGTTCTCTCCTGATGTTGACCAAGAAAGTTCCACAAGATATATCACATTCATGCAGGCCCTTCTGCATGAGCACAGTTGGTGCAGAAAAGTAGAACTTTAAACACAATTTCATTTCAACACTTATTTAAAGGGACTATCCGAATTTGAACAGAGTTTCAAAAATAAAAGTCTGAGTAGGTATGAATTTTCAGTGCCACAATATAGAGGAATGGTGTATTTACCTTACCTCAAAATTTCAGCTCAAAAGTTAGAATTGTTTGGACGTGAACCTCAAAACTGCTTATCCCAACAATTAACCCTTTAAGATTTTTGGTCAATTTTTTCTTAGGGTGACATGATAATCGATTTCCGTTCCTTTAGAGGTCTACACAATGAATGACCCATGTACTGTACTTGATAACGAAACGTAAAGTTCACCTACACATTATTTTTATAAAATGAAAATCTGGATTTATCCAGACACCACATAATACAGCTTTGGTCACCAGTCTCCATTTCTAGACGGGTTTAGTTTGTTTGAAAACGTATTACAGATAATTGAGATAGTTGCTTGGCTCTCGGGTGATGTTAAGGGTTTCTAATACAAAATTAAGCAGTTTCATTCTCAAGAATATTGTCGGGATTAGCCCTTTAATATTAATAAGGAAGGCAACTCTGTTGAGATTAAATGTGTTATAAACCTTAATGCTACAGGATCAAAATGTTTATGCCAAACTATTATCCACTCTAATTTAATGTATGTATTTAATTGACAACATACATGTAAGCCAGCATTGACCTTTTGTAGTTCTGTCTATCTATCAAAACTTAGATTTAATATTTTTTGTATAGTGTTATATAGCCACAATATTCCAAAACATTTTTTACATTAAAACATGGTCTTATCATTAACTACTCTTAGTCCTAGGTATTAAATACACAAAAATATAAAAGTTTTTGAAAAAAGAACTACAGTTTTTGTCAATTACAAGCACTTTCGCTTATTTTATTAAGCTCTTCAGATAATGTAGTTCCTATTTTCAAAAACTTTTATATTTTTGTGTATTTAATACCTAGGACTAAGAGTAGTTATCTTCAACTTTTCATATATAAAAAGATAGTAAGCTGGCACTGCTGGGCAGGATACGCCCACATTTTCGAGAGATGGATAGAGGACAAGCAATACCGAAAGTGATTTTTCCTACAATCAAGGCCATAATTCATTAAGTTACAATTTGATATGCGCAAATATCGAAAAGAATCGAGGTTATAAACATGCATTTCAAGTTTCATTAAAATGGAATTACAATTGTGACCTCTACAGGGCCGACAACTTTAATATGCCATATATTTACACTGCTCGCGTACAAACGGCGGCCATTTTGTCTGGCAATTATGGTCGATATTCTAGAAATTTGAACTCAACCTTCTGTAGGGTGTAATGGTGATAGAGTCAAACGTTTTTTTAAATTGGATATTAATCGTGACCTCCAGAGGGACCATAGGGGATTTTTCGGACAATCAGGGGCCATAATTTAGTTATGATCCGATATGCGCAAATATCGAAAGGAACCAAGATCTTTGGGTTATAACCATGCATTTCAAGTTTCATCAAAATCGAATTAAAATTGTGACCTTTACAGGGTACACAACCTTGATATACCATTTTTTAACAGTATTCGCGTACAAACAGCGGCCATTTTGTATGGCAATTTTGGTCTGATTTTCCCGAAATATAATCGAACGGTTTTTCAAATCCGCTCAAAATTGTGACCTCTATAGGGTCCACAAGCTAAAAACGTGATTTTTCGTACAGTCAGGGGCCACAATCCATGAAGTTTCGATACGATACATGCCAATATCGAAAGCAGCCAAGATCTTTTGGTGATAAAGCTATATTTCAAGTTTCGTCAAAATCGGACAAGAATTGTAACCTGTAGAGGGTCCACAAACAATTATTAACTTCATAAATATAGGAAAGTTGTCTCAAATATTTCAAGTCGTTACCTTAAGTACAATTATTACAAAAAAATAATCTAATATCAGCTCATACGACACTGCTTAATAAAACAATAGCTAAACCTTCTACCGGAAGTAACTAACAGTAAGTCGACTTAGCGCATGCGATGTATATATAACATAGTACAGTTCTATGATGGAGACAATGGGAAAATAAGGGAGGTAATTGTGTTATTATTTCTTGTGTCAATGATTTTTGAGGGCGGGAGATAATGCCCATGGTCGTATAATTGTTAGTTGATAACCTATTGAGCAAAAGATAGAAATAATTATATTTTGATTTTTTTCAATCTAATTAAAATACAGATCTATATTTCGTTTCGTTTTTCATACTTCTGATGGCCTCGCTACATGTCATTCTAACTACTTATAGTGGGAAGTCACGTTCTATAACGTAGAAAACGACATTTGACCCTATAAGGTCAGCCATTCGATTACCCAATCAGAATCGTTGTTGCAAGTGACTTTGTTTTGATATCTGTTGGAGTTCATGTCTACCCACAGTTCCGTGCAAGAGAGGTCAAACCCCCTATTCGACAGACAATTTGATTGGCTGACCCCTCATTTCAAGCTGAACACGAGTTAAATAACAAACCTTCCAGATCCTAGAGTGTAGTAAAGACAAGTAAAACAAAATTTTGAACTATAAAAAACGAAACAAAATTGGATCTGCGTTTTAATCAGATTGGATTTTTTAGAAAATATGAAATTCTCGCTTTAAAAAAGATTTTCACAGTCAGAAATTAGTGAAGCATTATTGTTAAACAACTAAACAATGATGTTAGTTAAAATTTTCTATCGAAATTTGGCTACATGTCACATGGAAAAATTAGCAATTGTAATTTCAGACTATGAAATTTGGCTTCTGAATATTCTCGAAACGTATTGAAAGTAAAAGGAGAAAGCTTTTTGAATAAGTTGCTATGTTTATAGACTATGCTGAAGTAAATGTAATAAAATATTAAATTTTTTGGATCATAAAACATATCCGTCTTTTTCTTTAGCCCAGTCAGTGTAGGACATTACACTCCATTTTATTTCATAAAATATATACAATTTTTAATATAAAACATACGCCTTGAATTCCTTTTGCTATATGATATTTACATATTACAATATTGCAATTCAAATTTGACTGGATCGTTGCATCCCTGGTTGATCTTGCCAAATTTAGATTTCAGAGATTTTGTTGTTTTTAAATTTATGGAAACTTGCGAGGAAGAAGGAGGAAGAAGGTAGACGCTGATTGATCTCCCTTTTTTCTTTCTCTTGTCTGATTAGCTAGCTATCTTTGAAAAGTCTGAATATCTGTATTTGAAATGTTTTATTTTACTTTTATAAAATTACCTAGCAATGAGCCCTTTAAAAACTTTTCATTTTTCCTCATGCACAGCAAGGCTTCACCATTTCATCAAATATCTTTACTGTCTGATGTCCTGAAATTATAAATTTAAACATACAACGTATGTCCAATTATTAATCAAAGTAACACACCAGAGAAACTTAACACTTTATTCATAACAAAATCCAAGAGACCTCTCCCTTAGGTTTTAAAGGTTTGCCTCAACAGCTGTATTAAGCAATTTAATATGTCTTATATTTATTCAAAACAGCTAAAGAATTGAATATAATTTCTTGCTTTGATTGCATTTGTTGTCAGTGGTGTAGATGGGATTATTCCAGATAGGGTGTTAAGTCCACAAATTTTAATCTATCACTTCCTGATTTAAAGGTTACTCCCTTTTTTCAGGGCCTAAGAGGGTGCTCAGCAGACTCCTCGGCACCCCCTTTTCGTTTTATTTCGATATATCTATACATAATAGGAAACTTATTGCTCCTTTCCGCTCCTACCAACATATTAGTAATTACCTTGCTTTCATGTCTACTTTCATATATTTCTTTAATATGTGGTTGCACGATATAGTAATTACATTTATACTTTGAGGTGGTAAAACAGGAATGTTGATTTGTAATTTATTATTTAATTTGTGAAATGTTAATGCACCTGTTGACATAGACTGTTTATCTTGTTGTTTGAAGTACGCCTACTATAGAAGTATAGTAATCTAACACATATATTCAGTTATAACCACACTTTTAATTTAAAATAGATAACGATTTCTCTTAAATGATCTAAACAAACTTTGGGCTCTCATTTTATGTTATTTTGTTTCCATTGCATTAATACTATCCTTTTAATTTACTGGTACATTATTTTACTTATTGTATAATCAAATTACAACAATTTCCAATAATGACTGATAAGACTTATTGCTCTTGATAATGTTGTAAAATTTTATTAGTAGAAATGTATTTTTATTTGACATTTTTGAACTGCCAGCAATTAAAGAATAATCATAATACGGTTGAGGTTTCGATTTGTGCTTATTTTATCCTCTTTTGCATTGTTATTTTCACTCTTGCTACTGTGTTCATCCACTCACCACTGTCATCAGGGCCGGATTAACCTTGTGGGGGCCCTGGGACATGCCAACAGTGGGGGGCCCCCAATGTTGTTTGTTCAAATTGTTCGTACTGACCGCGGATTGTACTAGTATATACTTCGCCCCCTTGAGTGCCTGGGGTCTTTTCCTCCAGGATTTTTTTTTAAATTAGGATTAATTTCAGTGCATCTGAGAGAATTTAAACAGCGATTTCATTGAAGTTTTGAATTCGTTGACAATTTGAGTATTTTAAACATACCCTATCGCTCATGATGTTTTCATTTACTTTATTTTAGTGAAATTATTTTAGGTGACATAAAACATTAAACTCCGTTGTCTGTTTATTTCCCGGGACTGGATGGGCCCAAACAATCACATGGCGGGATGGGGTCCCCGGAACTGGTTAGGACCGATTGATTAGTAGAACCTCTAAGTTATGTAATTTTGTTAACTTTAGGGCCTAACCGATCTCTCCCCCCCCCCCCCCCGAAAATCTGTTGGTACCTACCAGTCCCGGAGCCCCCAATAGCCCTTACTGCCCAGGGCCCCAATCCTCGCGCCTCAGCCCAGGTACTGGTTAGCTCCGTCCGTGATAAAATAATAGTATGACCCAGAATTGTGGGGGGCCCGGGATATTTGTCCCACTTTGCCTCCCCTAGATCCGGCACTGACTGTCATTCATCTAGGCTCCTACGTGGACATTTGTATTTTATAATGTGTGCTCATCAGAATTTCCATTGTGGTATCTCCTTGTCAGTGATGCAGGATACAGGGCCTGACAAGGACATTCTCTAGTTGGATGGTATGATAATTGTACCTTGACAGCTCGAACTTGAAATAAGCGTAGCCAACAGCGCTGCTGTTCAGGCAACGTTTCTTACTGCATCATAGGCATAGCACGTAATATGTCAATGTAAAAAAATAGAACATTAAACACAATTCTATTTCATTTTGTGCTCGTCTTGAAGAATCTCATAATATCATATAATGGTATAATGTTTTGGTAGAAAAATATATTTTCACTGTTGGCTTGTTTTTCTTTATATTGAGGAGAGTGATGTGAATCATGGCATGCTACGAGGTCTTATTACATACAATGCCTTAATGCAGTATGTTTGAGAATTAATATTTAAAAGTTCATATCAAAACTTGAAATTTTAGTTATCCACCTAGAACTGATAAGATTAACATATGCTGATCGTCATCATTATTGATCAATCAATGTTTATTTTAAAACACTCTAATTCTAAGAGTGTAGACTTTACTGTGGTAAACCATACTAATTCTTTTCAATGATCTAATGAGGTTTTTTCGAAACTCATTTTTTAATACTTGTTGGATTTCATCCTGGCAAATTGTCTTAAGCCACTGTCTGGGAATGAATATTTTTTCTTTGTGTGTGTGTAAATCACATTGAAACATATAGGATTCCTGACTCTTGGTCTATTTTAAGATTCTTTCTCATTTAGTTTGTCTTGATAAATGCATTCAAGTTTATCTCTAGACAGATATTAGAAAGAAGGGATTCATTTACACTTCATACAAAACCTATCCTACAGACTTGTTTTTCACTTGTTTTCCAATTTGCCTCTTGGTATGCAGTAACTTTAAGCTATTTGTCTGAAATTATTAACAGGATCTATCCATATTAAATGACTAAGCCAGACATAATTCTACTAACTTTTCTTCCTTATTTTCTAGCCATTATGTTACTTGTCAGTCATTATTTGCAAATAAAACCCAATTAAAATGACAAATTTACAAGCAGTTAAAGCTATAACACATTTTTTTTCAATTCTTTAAATCAAATTGATATTTGGTTTAAGTTTAAAGAATGATTTTGAATAAACAATGTTACTTGTTGTCAGTCAATATATGCAAATAAAACCTAATTAAAATGACAAATTTACAAGCAGTTAAGGCTAAAACACATTTTTTCTATTCTTGAAATCAAAATGATATTTGGTTTAAGTTTAAAGAATGATTTTGAATAAATAATAAATTTTCTTTGTCAATCTTAATGAAACCCAATTGAAATGCAGCAATGATTTGACTAGAAATGTTTGACAGATGTAATGTTGTAGAAATTAGATTTTTGGCATGAATGTTTTCTGGACACTTACCAAAAGGTATGCAAAGACATAAAAATCAAAAGTCAGAAACATATGCCACCTCCAGTAGCCACACCCACCATGCAATGTTAATGCATAGAGCAGATAAGCCTCTAAATAGAATGACTGCTTGTCCGAGCTGGTCTTTCATACACTGCATCAACTTTGGGTTCTGGAAGTTCATGGAGGTATGTAAGCATTATCATGCTGAAACATTGAATCTTGGTGATGTTTAGTAAGAATTGATTGAACATAAGGATGTCTGCCACACAGATATTGCTTGATAAAGTGCCAGTCTTGTCCAAACATTGCCAAGCCAGACTTTGTCCAATCTCTGCCATAATGTGATGGCATCCAACCTCTTGGAGACGACTCTGGCACTCATGCCCTCTTGAATTAATGTAATGTTGCATTGTAGATGTTCAGATGTCAACCTTGTCAAAGTCAGATTTGAAATCTAAACAGTTTAATAAACCCTAAACAAATTAATTTGTAGAGATCATCAACCCGGGTGCATTACTCACACAGATTATGCAAGTGAAATACATAATGGCAGCTACTTTCATAATTGTAGAAAATAGTAAAACAAGATGGAGCCTAGCTGGCTGCACATGTAATGGCTCTCTGAGTTTTTGGATAATATATCTTAAAGTGGATTAATTTGTGGATTAATACTTAGCATACTGTTGTATTACACTATAGAGCTTTGTTTGTGTCTATTCCCATGAAATTTGAATACATAATTTTGGATATATTTAAAGATTTATGTCTTAAATTAAGAATTTTATTGTGAATATTACTCAGAACTTTACTTATTATATTGACTACAACTTGCAAATTAATCACTGCCAAGACTCATTTAATCACACCTTGACTGAACATTTGATGATCTTTTACTAAACTTTTTTCTCACCGGAAGTATTTAGATATTTTAAAGCGTTTTTGTGGAAAACGTGGTGGCTCAAAAAATATAACTACTGAAAAACCTTAATCTTACGACCACGAGGAAAAGGACTTACATGCCAAGAAAGAAATCAAGTTTAAACCCAAACTACACGTTGCCCTTCTAAATACACGATCTTGTCGCAATGAAGTTTTGACATTGCTGATTTAATTATTGATGACAAAATAGATGCTTTGTTTACAAGTGTACAGGAGTATTCCCTTAATATATACAGTTGCCGTTGTAAGACCAGTTATTATGAAAACTTCTCTTGACCGGGATGTGCTGAAGAATCTTACAGATCCGTCTCAAATTGTCATTCCTCTCCAAAATCATTGAACAGGCAATAAATAAGCGACCACAGTCCTTCGTAGTTTCTCGATTTTTTTAAGACCCATTTCAATTTGCTTACATACCACATCATAGCACACCATCCTTTATGTGCTAAATGATCTGCGGCCCTCCGTTGATAACGGTAAACTCCTGTATTTGACTCTGTTATATTTGTCTGCCGCATTCGACACACTGATACAGCCAATCACGAAATTCTCTAAAACAGACTTTATCAAACTTTTCACATAACTGGATTAAATCGTATCTTACTGGCAGAAGACAGAATATCATTTTACTCACATCCCATTTCGAGTTTGCAAACTTTGATTGCGGAGTGCCTCAAGGATCTGTTCTTGGACCGATGGTGTTTATACTGTACCCACGATATCTGGGGGATGTTATAGACCAATTTAATATGAGCCATTTTCCTACGCTGAGGATACACAGTTAATCAATAAGTTTAAACAAGACGATGCCCATGCTTCCTTTGAAAATACCACTCGCTGCTTCAAAGGTTTTAAATCCTGGACGAATAAAAATAAATTGAAGTTAAACGATAACAAAACCCAGAAGCAATACTCGTTGAATATCCATAGCGTCTCGCATCAACTCCTTATTCGTGTCTTATAATTTGCGACTCTTGTTTTGAATTTGCAACAAGGGTTACACATCTAGGGATTATATTTGATCCGTCTTTAACAATGGAAAACAGGTTGATCAGTTATGCCGTGTTTGTAATTTTCATCTCTGTAGTGTATGAAACAGTCGTCATCTATTGATTGCTGTTGCTTGTCAACTTTTGGTGCGGTCTCTAATTTTTTTTAAGATTGGACTATTGTAATAGTGCTCTGGTTGGAATATCTCAACACTTATTAAAACGACTTCAAATAATTCAGAACAACTGTGCCGGAATCATCACAAGGACAGCAACACGTCAACATATAACATCTAATTAAATTGCTTCACTGGTTACCAATAGAGGCTCGTATAAACTTTAAAATTCTAACACTGGTCTACCAGTCTCAACATGATTCGGCTCCATCATTTTCCACAGATCTTATTTAGCCTTATGTACCAAACCGACCACTCCGTTCACAGAATAATCTAGCACTTACATGCCAAGAAAGAAATCAAGTTTAAACCCAAACTACACGTTGCCCTTCTAAATACACGATCTTGTCGCAATGAAGTTTTGACATTGCTGATTTAATTATTGATGACAAAATAGATGTTTTGTTTACAAGTGTACAGGAGTATTCCCTTAATATATACAGTAACTTTAATAAAAGTTATTTTGAAGTACAGTATCTCAGAAGATATTTATTTAAGTATTGCGACCATTTTAAGAATACAGCATTTTAATTATAGAATAGGATATAAATTTTCTTGCTGATTATTGTAGTTACAGCCCTTAATAAGCTGGTAGTATAATATAGCTACAGATTTTCATAGTCATATTAAGCTTAAAATTGTAACAGACTAGTTTAGTTAGTCCGAAGCCATTAATGTTCTTTTTATATATATTCTTTTCAGATAAACTTATACCTTCTATCAAGAATAATATATGGTTTAGCAAAATTAGCTGTGAAGAAAGGATATGTACCTCAACCCAAGAAAGACGCCTTTCCCATGTTTGCAGCACTTGTGTGGGGAATAGTTCTCTGGCTTTTTGAACATGAAAAGGACACATTACAGCCTTCCTTGAGATCTTCTATGACTTATTTATATACTGATAGTAACAAGTGGCATAATCTTAAGGACTTTATTATCCATAACAAACCTTGATGAAAATTTTATACATTTAGTTTGATAATATATACTTTTAAACAATGTAAATATTAATATTTTCTCCTATAAAAATAATATGTCTTTTTATGAAATTATTTTTTAATTTATTTCGCCATAGAATGTAACTACCGCACTCATAATGTTTATGACTCATTATATCTATTTTACATCTTAGATTATTATTTTGTATGGCTATGTTATATTTTAAATAATCTTTTCTCAAACGATTTCTTATACATGTATGCACTTCAGATCATATCTCAAGTTACTCAAGTGGACAGTTTCATGCCCATACTTGGGTCGCCTGCCCGACCTCGATGGTTACTCTGGTTCACCCCGGTTTCGTGAAACTGCTAAAGAGACCCATTTGCGCAAGCAAATTATTGAATGAAATTGTACCATATCTTAGTCCTGAAATTACCTAATCTGTGTTGAGTAAATCCCTTTTATCTATCTACGTCTGAGAAAATTCCTTGAGCCAGAATTAATTGTCAACTAACTATTAATACTAGAATTATTGCTGTCATCATCTAAATAACATTTAAATGCTACACGTTAACTGGTTTGTTGTTTTGTTGTTTTTTTTTGGGGGGGGGGGGGTTAAACCCTAGTTCAACTGCAAATTGGTGATATATAAGTTTTGAATTTGTTGCAAATAATAAGGGCATCACTCAGTGACAATGTATTCTGAAAATGCATGTATAATTATGTGAATAAAATCAGAAGTTTCTAAAATAAATATGTTAGTTTCAAAATTTCCAATAACTATTTTATAGTACACTATATATATTTAATAATATATGAAAATATATTTATGTCTATAATTTTTTAACAAATCTTTGGCATCACTTAAAGACATTATGAGAGATTAGATAACAAGTTGGCAGTTCTCACATATTAATTTAGTGGGGGCGGCCACATTGCGTGAGTTAATGTCAGTAGCCCCTCCGAAATCGGGGTCGCTCCGCGGCCCCTGGCCACAGTCCCAGTTCTTATTTAACACATGGAACGACGGTGGCTCAGTGAGTAAGACGCGGCTTGCTAACAAGATCTCAGGTTCGCTCCTTAGGATTTCCCCACCCTGTCTCCCCTTGACATTGATGCAGAACAGAGGGCCTGGCAACAGCAGTGTCAGATAGGATGAAAATCCGAGGTCCCGTGTTTTTCAAAGATTAATACTAGTATTTTTATGCGAAATCCAAATCAAATTAAACTTTAAAGTGCTCATAAGACGACAAACTGAAACTCGGCGTAGTGATGGACAGTGGTTATTATATGCACATTACGGAAAGTTAACATCAATCTGATTAAAAATAAATCAGCTATCTTCACTCAAAGTCGCAAATATAGACCTCCCGTAAAAACGACTTGGCCAATTATCGAAAACACTCTTAATCCCCTCCGTCCCTAGTGACGTCACAGTGTACAAATGCATATTCGGAATGTTTATTCCTTAATTACCTATATACAGCCGGCGTGTGTATTCATTAACGCCTGACTGGTTCCTTAATCCCCTAATTAAATAAAACAACTGACTACGGAATAATCTGTTTTTTTAATTTAGAATTTGTTTTATAAAGCCGATTGCTGTAGCATTGTCTTTTTAATCAGAATAAGCCGACCGTAAACTAACAATTGGCTTCTGATTGAAACACGATTGGTGTAGAATTGGTGTAGCCGGCGCTACGGACATCTATGTAGCCAATTGAAATAATTAATTGTCGGCATTTAAGAAACGAAATGGTTTTAAGTAGTAATCATATAAATAAATCATTAACACGTGTTATTGGTCATTCTATCATACACCGAGAGAATGGAAGCAGAATATTTAGAGTTATCCTATAGCAGTAGTTCTTTTAGCTCTGGCAATGTATCGGATACAGATACGTCGCGAGAAATGATAACTATAGCGCCATATATTATGTTTGAGCCGTATCTATCTGACTGTGGCTCCATGAGGATGGCGATGTAGATGATACCGGATCTAATAATGAAAATCATCCGATTGTTGCGAGACTAGATTCATTGATTTCATTAAATTATCTATTTACAGCTTTTATAAATAAATTGATTTCATTAAATTATCTTTTTAGCTGTAAATAAATTGATTTCATTAAATTATCTATTTACAGCTTTTATAAATAAAAGAATTGATATTACATGTACACAGCCTGCCCTATAGTAGTAATTTACACACAAAGGATATTTAAACTAAAATTGCTTCAGCATTCCACAAAATTTACATCCGTTATAATCGAGAGCCGTTTTCGTTCAGTTTGGGTTTCAATAACAGAATTACCTCGTGATATAATCGTATATGTCCATGATACAACACCTCAAAGAAGACTTGCTGTGTTCTATTTTTAGGTTCAAATAATCCGACCATATCAGAAAGCATGCATTTGCACCTTGCACGGTGAAATAATCGTATATACGACCCATGAGATGCCATGATATAACTGTCATCAAAGGGAAGCGTGCATGCACCGATTGGGATGTGTTCTATTTTTAGGCTCAAATAACCAGACCATATCAGAAAATGTGCACGAATAATAATAAATGACTAACGATTTTTTTTATATGTAACGAATAATAAATTACGTTTTGCATTTTGCAATTCTAAATTAATTCAATGTTTTTAAGCGCTTTAACAATCAGATTCACCAATCAATTGTCGTCAATAATCTTAACTCGCTGAGCAGAATGGGTTCGATAATCAACACCAGATTTAAAAAAAGGCAGGTTATCGTTTATTATTTCGATTGGGAATTTAATTGGCATTTATTTAATTAGAAGATTGGCGGTTGTTGAGACCGCGATTAACATTGCTAGTTCTCCTTTGTTTTGTTTTATCTGCGAGTATAAAACTTGCCAAAATGTATTGTTGAAAATTTGTGCATATTTAGTAATACTTTGTTGTTTTTCTTTTATCAAATAGTTAACGAACTTGATTGACCTTCCACTTACCAGTGGCTTGTTCGCACCAATTTATCGATTGGTATTGACATCTACGACAAGCATGTCGTCAAGGTGTAGCTCACTGATTATTAACAATTTGTAGGGGCTTGTAAAAAAAAAAGATTGCAGGTCGTGTAAATATTTATTTTGTTTTTGTGTAGGTCATCAGCATATTATTCGTTTTAAATAAATATTATATAATTTCATGAGAAACGATGATTATCAAAGAACCGTAAGTGCAACTAATGTTTTATCGTTTGGTTGAGCCTTTTACTAACCACGTGGTTCTTGATTTTTTCTTTCGTGTTTTGAATATATATATATTTCCCAAACGTCGTATACCAGAGTCCCAAACTTCGTATATCCGAGACCCAAACGACAGATATCAACTCTCGCGTCATGTTTTTTTTACTACTCCATAACAATTAATGGTGTGTTTATTTCATAAAAACAATGAAGTTTATTCGACAATAAGTACAACTCGGTTAATTAACTGCTTCTATAATAACAAGTGGGATGAAACAGCCCGATAGCAAATCAGGTGTGGGATGAAACAGCCCGGGGTGAACCAGTCGTGGGATAAAACGACCCGCATCCGCCAATCCGTAATTAAATTGTTGACAAACGCAATCCACTCTTTCCGTAATATTTCGTCTTTGGGAAATTTATGAAACGTCGGTACATTATTCCCCTTTTCTCTGCTGGAATTTCCACAACTCTCAATAATACAACGATAATTCGGCATCGTGAAATACACTCGGAAATATTATAGTAACAAATAAAATCTATTACAATTCAAGACGAGAAAGGTCTGCGTTTGAAAATGCTTTGAATTATATAGTGATGTGTAGCTTACATAATTACGAGCTAATGATTACCGACAATACACACTTGTTAACTGTTGGTATGTTGATACAGTGATATATTATACAGGCAGTGATATATTGGATAGATAATGTGTATAGTATGTGTAGTGCCTGTGACGTCATCAGCCAATCAACCGGATTAAGGTCGTTCATGAAAATTTGAAAACCGTTTTTGGCTGTCCCATACTAAAACGTTAATAGCTCAGTTAATTTTAATCAGATTGATTTGAACTTTCCGTAATATGGATTTAGTAATCATTGTTTATTATAATATGTAATAGAAAATTATGATCTTATGTGCACTTTAAATATTCGTGCCAGGAGTTTCAAAATTCTATATAAAGAAATCGCAAATTATTAGAACCCACGAAGTTAAACAAAAAGGTCTCTTTTAAATCTTGAAGTTTTAGTTGTATCTTTCAATGTCCGTTGTCTTTGTTTTATCATAAATCATACTCTCATTAAACTGTCTTGAGTTGTTATGCATTGAAGAGAAAATCACAAGTAATCACTACAAAATCAGAGTACTTAATTGCCATATTTTTTGTGTCAGATTGCTGGGAATGGCGTTTCCGGGTTTGTAGTTTTCGGCCGTACCCACTTGCTGACATATGCTTCGGCGCTCCGCCGCACACGGCTTTGCAGACAATAACAGGGTTTATTAGCAAAATATATTTTTTCATAAATGTCCGGCAAAATGATAGGTGAAAGCCTAGTCTAGTCGGTGTCGAAAAATGGAATGTCTTTATTGATGGCTTTTGTGACATAACTGCCGATGCCCTCAAAATAACCATGTAGACCGACACCGCTGTTCTAACAAAGTGTATTCTAGTTACATCTAGTCCTAAAATAGGCATATGTTAATAAATAACTCCAATTTCATTTATGTTATGGCTATTTAACATTTTTGAACTCTAAAGATTACTGACCATTACAATAATCTATATTTCGATCCTCCCGTTGATGTTTCAATTATTTACCGAAGGACAGTTGAATCCAATATTTATCTTATTAGTGTATTTATATATAAATGTCATTTTATGAAGTATTTGTATGTGTCTATTCGAACTTAGTAAGTTGTTTGTGTGATAACGACAGGAAAATATTCAAATTGTTCGGCTTTGCAAATATAGTGGGTGGAAATCGTATATAACTGTTTACGTATCATCTCAGTGTACTACAATAATGCACTCTATCCATCTTGATAACCACTCCAAACTTTTGGCAGTCAATCTTGTATAGAGATCGCCATGAAAACTGTGTTAGGATGTCATTTAGTTAGATATCAAAATATTTGTAAAGGTTTTAATCGACTCCTTATAGCTATGATGCCCTTTTAAAGATCCGTTAACCAAACCCCAGTTGAAGATGGCATGATGCAAGTCTACTTTTGAATAATATGTGGTTTGTAGACCGAAGCATTCAGTTCCCGATACCTATAGAACAGTCGTTATTTAAGCAGTGGTGGATGTCGTGAATGGGACGGACCATGTCTAATATTTATAGAAGACTTGCTTTGATTACATCTTATATTTTTTCATATCTCTCGATAATGTTGATTTCGGGCATAATCGGCATTCCTCGATAAATTCCAGTTATATCCGTCATGCCGGGTTCAATGTTTCAGCTGTCGATAGTTTTTTAAAAATGAAGTTTATAAAAAAAAACCCAACTAACAGGGACTTTTGTGGATTTATACAAATGGCCGTTTAAAATTTTATGCAGTAGATGTCAAATAGGCAATTGGGTTTTATTCATTAATTTGTCAACATAGTGACAGCAGATTGTTCTGATGTCAGGGAAACAATACAAACGAAACAGTAATTGACACTTTAAACCACGCAGCTATGGACATCACGTGAGTTCATGACATTGATTGACAGATGTCATTTGTGCAGAAAAAGTCACTCGAAGTCAAATGTTTCTTCCACAACGTCTATTAATTCCATAACAATATTGTTGACATGTTTCCTCTTGACTATGCAATTATATAGTGGTCCTCTATAGACAGTTACAAATGGTGTATTGCTTGTACAGGTGCCAATTCATAACATTTGTAAACTCTCATTACTTTTACTTTGACAGGTCCTTCAGTGTTTAAATGATGGCAAACGTATATCTTTGATAAGCTACCGAATTTCATTTCCACCCCTTAAATTCACATGAAAATATGTTAATTTTCATCCTCAATATTGAAAGGGGGATGACATAACGAGAAGATATTCGTTCCAGTGTTGCTAACTGCTGTTATTCTTGAAGCAATGATCACCAACATGATTTGCTTGTGTTTTTGATTAGTTTCACCTCCTTAGTCCAGTACTGACTTTCAAATGAAATGGGGTTTAAAGTCTTACTTTTCTGCGCCATCCGGTATAATGAAGACAGGTTCCGACTAAAAATTAAACCTGAAATTCGCTAAGAACCGGACGTATGTCTAATGTGGGCAACCTGGACCTAATAATGTTACCTCAGAGATTTGAACACCCTCAAATATATACACCTCTATGGAACACCCTCAATTTCTCTATTAAAGATAAACACATCTCAAAAATAATATTAACATAGAGATCACTGCTACGATAGACGAGTAATAAAAATTCTGTGAATCGGAAGTGACGAACGCCAAAGGAAAACACGAGTTATCCCTCTGTATAACTGAGTAAAGTGACGAGTTTTAACAGATACACGGCCGAATTTCTGCTCACTAATGATCCCGTCGAAGACCAAAAGTTGTTATATGGGACTATAAGAGATTATCTAAAAATTCAATAAATACCCCGTAGCCAACCTGATAACTCCGTTATCCCTCCGCCTCAAAATCATGAATATTTAACAAGATCTGACCGAAAATATTAATTTAAACCCTCTTCGTCCATTCTAGACCAAAAATCAACAAAAATGGACATGCAAAACAACTCAACACAAACTAGGTCATTTCGGGACTTGCGCATGTGGGTCTTAAGCAATGGGGGTGAAACCTGGGGACCCGGAGAAACCCACGAGGTTGGACAGGCGATCCTAATCCTTGTTGGACAGGCGATCCTACTCCTTGTCAGGTACAGCTGGGGATTCGAAACCCCGCCAGTTGACCAAATGACAGGCTTTGATACAGCAAATAAGATAGAACTAGCTGAACTAATAAATTAATCTTTTAATAACACTCTACAATACTTGCATTAATATATATAGTCCTTGTCAGGTCACTTTACATACGGTAAGGTGTTTATTATTTATGTTCTGAAATTTCTAACATAATTACGGACTAAGGTTCTAGAAAATAATGCCAAATGGGACTGGTGTAAACAACGAAATGTCAATATTGAAATCATTAAAGGGACAAAAACACTCTTCCTGGCTTGACAGATCCCGAAAAAATAGCCTTATTCTAAAGGAACTACAAGATGTTTAAGTGTCCTACCTGCTGTGTAAATTATCCATTACATCCTATTTTACTTGTCCAGAGGGTTCGAAAATATTTTTAAATCTAAGTTACATTTGAAAAGGTACACGTAAATCTTTTCAAACTATGTAGTTGAATTTTTCCATTTTTTTTTTAAATTCGGTGTGTTGAGATGAAATTCAATTAATTGGAATATTGTAAAATAGTACAATTTGTTGGTCAGAATAATGATTGGGACAAGAGTGTTAGTGGGCCTTTAAAGCTTCTGGGTTGAAATTCGTCTGAGCAAAACCACGCCAAGACCGACATCTGGGAAGTGCGAAAGACAACAATCTTAAACTTACATTTCAACCGACTTGTTGTGAATTAACAATTTAAGACCGCAAACGTCGATATAAATTATAAACAATTAATATTTTACTGTGTATACTGGTGTTAACAGACACTGTGTCAATCTGACATCACATCAAATTACTAATAAGACAAGTGGATAATGTGCTTTAAATATAAAGTTTTAATTTTTGTAGGCTTATCTTTCTTTTCTCTCGAGAATTAAAACACATACGTATGGTATATATTATTAAAGTATCCATAGTCTGTTGGCCTACATAAATGGGTAGTTAGATAAAAGGTGTTATATTTTCGAATGAGATTAAATCTGGTTACATGATAAAATGATTCACAGATTATATAAGCATGTCTATGCATGTAAAAGGATTACCGTGTCTGTATCCAATGTCACAACAAAGGGATTGTGTTAATCTATATAAGAAACCCTCTATCCCAGCTTGGATATGTAGTATCGTAAAAAAAATATTTGCCTTACTACGCGAGATTTAGAGTATACACCAAGTGTGGACTGTGTTCTGTTTCATATTTTGTTGCTATGATTAAGATGTTCCCATGTCAATTATTGTCAATGCATCTGTCAAACGGCTTGCTAATCTGCAGTGTCGGATTTACCTTGTGGGGGGCCCGGGACATACTAAATGTGCGGGGGCCCCGTTGTCACTTGTTCAAATTGTTCCTACTGATCCCTTGCCTGGGATGTTTTCCTCCAGGATTTTTTTTTTAAATTAGGACTTTATTTTAGTGAAATCCGGGATAAAATATTAGTATGACGCAGAATTGTGGGGAGCCCTTAATATGGGGAGGGGGGTGGGCTTGTCCTACTTTGCCCCCCACCTCCTAGATCCGGTACTGCTAATCTGGTTAGCATAAGTTAAAAGCAATGACGTGGCCTGTAATTTAGTAACACCCGCGTTTGTTTCCATTTAAATAAAGGAATCTCACGAAGCAAGCAAGAAAGTCGAGAGTTGCTAGAAGGACCAGGGACATGTTCCATGAGTAAATGTTGGTCACATTTATAGCAATTTCAGTGTATTTGCTGCTGAATTTCGGCGGATGATTTGGGGAATTTGCTCAGAGGTTAGTCCAGCTCTGAACGTAGATCTCATTACACTCGACACTACGTCCAGATCTCATCCCATTCAATCAACGTCGAAAATATATCTACCGCCCAGTCAACTTTACTGGGCAACTCTTTACTGCTAAACGGTCGCGTGGCAGTCGCCGTGAATGCCTGACAAATGTAACTGAACATCTTAGTGAGAAAAAAAAAGTCCTTGCTTACCTCGCTAGGATCAGTATGAGCGACACAACACGCTGTTAAAAAATACGTCTTCGTCTTCTAGCCAATTTGGCCTACTTCATTGAAAGGGTAACGCACAAATTTACGATCTCAGGCATATAAGATGAAACGAAATTTAGGTAAGCCTGGAAGAAAATTATAGAAATCTTTGAAAGGTTGAGAATCTTCAGTCATTTATTGCTTTGCCTAGCCCAATTACAATAATTTACAATCGATTTTTTTCAAAAATCCCAATATTTTCCCCCCAGGCTTAACTAAATTTCGTTTCATCTTATATGCCCGAGATCGTAAATTTGTGCGTTACCCTTTCAATGAAGTAGGCCAAGTATCCCCTTTAGCCCGGTGGCTGAAGGGGGGGGGCATTGCCACCCGAGCTGTGAATTTATGAGACCAAGCTTTTCTAGACCAGTTTTTCGCGTAGATTCCGAACAATCGTGCGAGGGGGCGTTTTCGAGATATGGGGGGTCTAATGTCTATGTATGAGTGTGTGTAGGGGGTGGGTGGGGATGTCATTATGTTGACATATTAATAAAACAAAAATTTCAAGGATTGCCTATCTGTAAATAAGTGTTTATGATGCCCCTGGACAACTGTTTGACGTGTGGGGTGGGGTAGCAGTCGTGCATGTGTGGAGGGGGGGGATTGGAGGGAAATTATTTCACGTTGATTTAAATGATTCAAAATTGACCTGAAAAGTGTTTTCTCTAGCTTTTCGTTCAGTTCCAATATCGTCATTCAAAATATTAAATTATAATGGTATAATGTATCGCAGCAAAAGACTACTCAGGCAAGGTGGTAATAATTAAAATTCCTCCAGAAGATCTATTTTTCTAGCGCTTCTTAATCAGTAATTACATCATCCCAGCTTTTGTTAAAAAAGTTGGGATTTTCTTGAAAAAGAAAGACAGATGGACATTACCGCAATCTTGATTGGACAAGAAAATATCAAGATTAGTATTGAATTGTCAAGAATTCCATAGAACTGACAATCAACCATGAGGACACCAAAATATCTTACCTACTCCTCTCCGCATTGCATATTAATGGAGGTGCTGAAACGGCTCTAGGACAATTCGATCCCGGACAATACGTCACCAGACAATTCGTACCCAATATTGAAATTGTCAAGAATATCATAGAACTGACAACCAACCATGAGGACACCCAAATATCTTACCTACTCCTCTCCGCATTGAAAATTTATGAAGGTGCTGAAACGGCTCTAGGACAATTCGATCCTAGATAATTCGTACCCGGACAATTCGTCACCAGACAATTCGTACCCAATGACAATTCGTACCCAGACTATTTGTCCCCAAATACAATTCACCACGGACAATTCATATCGAGACAATTCGTACCCAAAGACAATTCTTACTCGAGGGCGAATTGTCATCGGATGAATAGTCCTAGGGTATAAATAGTCCGGGTACGAATTGTCTCAGTATGAATTGTCCGTGAGTACGAATTGTCCTAGGGTACGAATTGTCCTCGGGTACGAATTGTCTGATGAATTGTCCTTGGGGACAAATAGTCCGGGTACGAATTGTCATTGGGTACGAATTGTCTGGTGACGAATTGTCCGGGTACGAATTGTCTGGGATCGAATTGTCCTAGAGCCGTTTCAGCACCTGCAATAATTTGCAATGCGGAGAGAAGTAGGTAAGATATTTGGGTGTCCTCATGGTTGGTTGTCAGTTCTATGATATTCTTGACACTTTCAATATTGGGTACGAATTGTCCGGGATCGAATTGTCCTAGAGCCGTTTCAGTACCTCCATTAATTTGCAATGCGGAGAGGAGTAGGTAAGATATTTTGGTGTCCTCATGGTTGATTGTCAGTTCTGTGATATTCTTGACACTTTCAATACTAATCTTGATATTTTTTTTTATCCAATCAAGATTGCGGTAATGCCTATCTGTCTTTCTTTTTCAAGAATATCCCAACTTTCTAACAAAAGCTGGGATGATGTAATTACTGGTAAAGAAGCGCTAGAAATATAGATCTTCTGGAGGAATTTTAATTGTGGTGAGAAATAACAAAACTTTCTTTCCTTATTACCATCTTGCCTGAGTAGTCTTTTGCTGCGATACATTATACCATTATAATTTAATATTTTGACTGACGATATTGGTACTGAACGAAAAGCTAGAGAAAACACTTTTCAGGTCAATTTTGAATCATTTAAATCAACGTGAAATCATTTCCCTCCAACCCCCCCCCCTCCACACATGCACGACTGCTACCCCACCCCACACACCAAAAAGTTGTCCAGGGGCATCATAAACACTTACTTACAGATGGGCAATCCTAGAAATTTTTGTTTTATTAATATGTCAACATAATGACATCCCCACCCACCCCCTACACACACTCATACATAGACATTAGACCCCCCATATCTCGAAAACGCCCCCTCGCACGCCTGTTCACCACCCAGATTCGGAATCTACGCGAAAAACTGGTCTATAAAAACTTGGTCTCATAAATTCACAGCTCGGGTGGCAACCCCCCCCCCCCTTTCAGCCACCGGACTACTTATCGTTATAGGTGACTTGGCGAAACGTCGTGCTTTATGAATAAACCAGTGATTGATTCCCATAAACTGTGTTCTGTTAAGGGGCCATCCATAAAGTACGTACGCTTGAAGGGGGGGGGGTCACGCCAAAAACGTACAGGTGCGTAAATTCAATGGCAAAACGTACGTACAGGAGCATACAGGGGGGGGGGGGTCTGAATTTTACCCATTTTGAGCGTACGTACTTTATGGATGGCCCCTAATGTGTTTCCCAATCGCTAAATGCCACTAGAAGATTATATACTGATGTGATTTCAGATTAATCATGACACTGTTTGCTCCATTTTGGGCTAAATCGTAAACTCTCATAATGTTGATAAATTATAAAACCTCTTGATTCACTTTGTTGAACCTTGTGAACGTTTAAACAAAAAAACTTGTCATCTAGATCTGTATGATATTTTTAAGCATCATTTAATTTAGTGATATAAAGAAGCCTTTGGAATTACAGAAAATTATGTTATGGTCAGTGTTTCACTTTGTTGAACCTTGTGAACGTTCGAACGACGAAACTTATCATCTGATCTGTATTACGTCTAGCTAGAGTTATGACCTCTAACGACAAACGTTATCTCCCGATCTGTATGAAATTTATATGAATTATTTAAATTAGCGAAACGAAGACGCCTAATCAGTTAATTGTTGAACTTTTCCGAACACTGTGAACGCTCAAATCCTACACAAAACTTCAGGCAATAAATAATTTGTTTCTGTGGTTAGGTGTGTAATGCGGGGTTGGGGTGTTGACGTACCGTGGTGTTTCCTTTGCATGTCTTTGAATTTAAATCGCCAATGGGTCCTAAATTGCATATAGGACCTCGTTATTTTCTCCCACCAGTCCTTATGATCATTTTCCATAGTTCTGTGTCTGATGGGGACAATTTTGTCCGCACTGTTTTGTCTTTTACTTACACCGGTAATTAGTACAGGAAACCTCGTTTAAGACCTTTTTTAAACGCAATAACCTGGCTTGCTGAATACGTGCTGGAAAATCGGCAAGGGTTTTCTCGACCCACGGGTATATCCTGTGTGATAGTCACCAAACCACAGCACCCCCCAGGTAATAAATATAAATTAAAACTATTCTGTGAAATTCAATGTACGTTTATTATAATTTATTCTAAAACAATTTCTTTTCACATACATTTACACCTAATTCTAATAAATAGTTCACCATTTACTTTTCCTATTCAGTTATATCTTTTGAATCGATATGGTTTCATAATAGTTTTCTTTGATGCTTCGATCTAAATTTTCTATTCGCTTTAAACCCTTCAAAACTCAGTTCATTATCTACTTAAACGTGGTTCCAAATTAAATCCGGGATCCCAAGGAAGTCAATTTTAAAAAATATATGTGTATTCTGCCCTCTTAGGTACTGTGCCAAAGAAAGAAAAATAATTCATTAAATTGCGATAAAAGTTTTATGAAATTATTATCATCAATTTCAGAGCATACCAGACACTATTAAAAATAACTCACGATGATGTGTTTCAGGAAACAAATCAGATATTAGAAATATAAGGTTGTGTTCATATTTATTTACGTGGCCTATATTTTGACATATAACGTGTTAAAACAAATAAACATCCCCGAGTACCAGCTTTTAGGAGATATACCTCCCCCAAATGATTTACGGGACGGGAGTATTAATAATAAAGCAAACATTCTGCTTGCAAAATAATCGGTTATTGTTTTGGGGGTTGTGGAAGGGGAGCAAAAGTTTTAGGACTCTAATCCTGGGGACTTAATTGCGTCAAACAGTTTTAATTGGTATATAAGATCGTTTCTGATTTTTTGGTTGAAAATAAACAAAAGATATTCAAACATGGGGAAATTATACTGAATGTAAAGACAAAGAAATGTTTCGTAGGCACGAATAAGTTAGTTTCAACCATATCAATTCAAAAATATATTTTATCACTATTGGCGATATCATTGGTAAGCTTGGATTATAACTTTATTCTGCCAAGAGAATGCAACTTTAAAACCAGTTTTGAGTGACACATGTCAAAAACGAAGAAATCTACATCTGTCTGTAAAACACATGATAAGGTATAATATTGTTGTAGTATCTGTGTGTCATAAAATACACATTAACTGGATATATATTGTCGTCATTCTGAAATCTTTATGACAAATCCATCTGCACTGCATCTCAACTATTTGGGTCGTTCAACTTTAACACGCAGAGTGTTATATACGCTTTAAAACAATAAAAACTGTTAGAGAGGTTAACAGATGAATATTACGTCATTAACAAATTCATTATAAAGCACAAAATAATATTTACACAAACACCTATAATAAAGCACATAGCACAAGCCATTTTGGGAAAAATTGAACGTCAGATAAAATGAAATAATATTAATAATAGTAATAATAAGATAAGGGAACATCCTTGTTCACAATTTCTCCTTGTTCATAATATCATTATACACAGCATTGAACACGTCTGTGATCGCCAAAAACAAGAACGTCACTCTTGCAATAGTTTATGCATGATAGAAATAATTATGATAAAAACACGTTGAAAGTTATATATCTATAGATTTTTTTTACCGTTATTTTTTTTTCATTTTAAAAAAAACTTACGAGTTTCGTCATTCTAAATCACATATCATGATTTCATTTATAATATATCCATTTCAGATATGGCTAACATATGTCAACTCGCTCAATATAACGTCTTTTATGCACACATTTGATTTTAATATTAGAAATCTCTTAAGGATACTTGATATAGTTCTATTAAATCTTATTTTTAGGATTTCGGGCAAACTTTGCATCTAATACAGAACACATTCACAATTGACACATAATGTATTCCAAAAATATACAAATATTAAAGCTCAGTTTTTAATAACAATCAAATGTGTTATTAATTTATATATGTATATAATATATATATCAACGCGGATAGTTGACTAATTTTGTCTCTACTGGCTTTCAAAAATGCATTCGATATTAAATATTTTCCGTCAGAATAAATCGTTAACTACGATCACACCACTACGTCCATTTTCGTAGGACTGTAAATTCACTAACGAAAACATTATCCGTACTAAACTGTTCAGTTTTATCACATAACTAATTTGAACACATCTGTCATCAGTTTCCTCCACCAGGTTTCGGTATGATCGTGGCATCGTTGTTCTCGTTTTTGTTAGGCCTACGTTTCCTATTCTTGTCGCCTCTACGATTCTTTCCTTTATTTCCCTTATTTCCCTTATTTCGTTTCTTGTTTTTCTTCCTTTTGCCTTTTTTACCCTTTCCCTTCTTTTTGCGTCCGCCATTTTCTTTTTGTCCTTTGGTTTTATTATTATCAACTTCACCAGCGGTAAGTTCTTGGAATATTCCTTCACACAGATCGCCTTTTTTCATGGCACGAATGGCGCGCTTGAAGGCTTTGTTTTTACGTTGCCACGGCGTAACAAAAGACACAAACAATTCGTCTTTCACCTTATTTCCCATGATCAAGTATTTCCCCTGGGTTGTATTTACGGCGTCACAGGAGCATTTTTTGCCATATTCTATCATAGGCAGCATTTTCTTCCGATCCTTTTTCGTTAAGTTTTGCTTTTTGAAGAATTTTTTCTTCTTTTTTATAAGGAAGCCCTTGTGACCGCTTAGAAGATCTCGTAGTTCGTTTACTTTTGCCCTAACCACTGAAAAATAAAAAAAAATGCCTTTTACACACCATTATTACTGTATTTTTTTACAACCAGAATTGTTCAAAAAATGACAAACAAGAACAGCCAGTACTTGCTGAAATTGTCTTGTACTGGCACAATGGTTTCTCTTTCTGGAAGAATATTAATTTATACTTATGCATGGAGAACACCGTGAACACCCTGACATGCGACAGTTTTGTATCGTGAATCTGTACTATGATGGACTGGGTGGCTCTATCTAGACCCTCGGAGCAACTGGTTTCCTTGACCCCCTACCGCGGTAAAGAATACGTGGTGACCTAATGAGAAAACAAAACCAGATTGATTCCCGTTTCTCGCAACAGTCATAAATCATTTATATCTTCGGATTTAAGCCACTATATTTTCATCGTATGGATTGTACTTGTTTTGAAAAAAGATGTCAATTTTTTCCAATCTGCGTCAATGGGACCCCGACCGACATTCCGACACTCAATCCTCCCCATAATCTGTAGGACTATATACTTGGTTTATATTCACCAAATATGGCCATTTATGTGGTTGGACTGTACGTAAATGATAAGACTTCAGGTTTCAGAAAGACCTCTACGCTGGGGCCTGTTTCACGAAATTTTAACTTAAGATAAAATCCAAATGTTAGTACATACTTAAATCTGATTGGCTAAGCGCTAAAATCAATCTAATACTATCCAATCGAATTACTAAAATCGGATTTTATCTTAGTTAAAATTTCGTGAAACAGGCCCCAGTACTGTGCTGTACACCCTTGCCATTGCAGCCATGGACCATAAACAAATTAGAATTTGTTTGATACGGTCACAAAGTTTAGATTCGTGTAATCAAAAGTGGAAGAAATGGAACCAAGTTAATTGGCTACTCCCATAATTATTAATGACAATTAACGACAAATAGCCATAACCGTTATCTCATTTGGCTTGATTTTGCCAAAACCTGGGTTGTATGTAGGACTGTAGTTTTGTTTTGTTTGAAATCTGCGGGGTAGAACGCAGATCCCCTAAAACCACAGACAATCGACTGTTTTAAAGGGCTCCAAAGATTTGTTGATAGTGCATTATGTAACATTGGGGAATTCCCAGTCGAGGACTTCCAAAGGTCTAGAGCAACCACATGAACAACCTACAATTTAACTGGCTGAAGAGAGTTCAATTCGGAGGTGAACAGCTCTCAGTTTACAAAATGATAAAGTTTCAGTTACTGAAGTGTGACTTTCGAGATATATAACTTATGTCAGACAATGATTTATGACTTGTTACTTGAGCAAAATTATTTACACTTTTAACAATGACACGATAAAATAAGGCAACATAGTCATTAACGAAATAGCATTTAACTGACAAAGATAATAAACCAGGGACAATAACGACCTATCACACGTGATGTGCCGAAAGTATCCAATTCATATCGCGATGGTTCGAGAAATTCTTTAAAATATCCAAGCCATTAACTCGTTGAAATCCAAACCATTTGTAAGATATAAAACTAGAACAATTTCTAATGAATAACGGGTGATGATATGTGTAGAGTGTGTGTGTTTAAAGGTACAATAACACTCTTGATGACTTGAAAGCTCCAGAAAATAAATAATAGCCTTCAAGTACGAGATGTTTAAGCGTGCCACCTGTTGTGTAAATTATCCATTACATCCTTTTTTACTGGTCCAGAGGGTTCGAAAATATTTTTGAATCGAAGTTTTATTTGAAAAGGTTGACGTTAGACGTTTCAAACCATTAAGTTGAATTTTTCCAATCTCTTTATATAAGGTGTGTTAGGATGAAATTTGTATCATCAATTTATTGAAATATTGTAAAATAGTACAATTTGTTGACCGGAATAAGGTTGGGACATATTATTACGTTACAAAAAGATTAGTATTGAGCCTTTAAGAAAAGGTATGAATGTGGAAATATGTAAAAACGAAGAAAAAAGACTGATAACGTTTTTAATCTAAATACAAGGAGTGACTGTTTGCTCAGGTTTCAGTGGCTATATAATCTTCCGGTTTCAAGTATTCTAACACCGCGACATGTTGAGAATTTTAATGTAGAAAGAATTCATCTGTTTGACATTTCATGCAGACGCATGTGCGTTTTTTTCTCCTGCCTCAAATCTTTAAGTTTATATACGACGTTTATTCAAGTAAGTACTTTTACATGTCATATAGCCCAATCCATTCAGCGTAACATACGAACTTCTAAAATATTAAAGGAACGATAATAGTTTGGGTTTTTTTTGTTTTATAGAAAATGATTGACATTATTATCAGGTCCGGACCCTCCCCTGTTGGAGCAGAGCATACTTTTTTTCCTTTGTCGATGTAATGTCCTCGCTCCACCCTAATCATATATATATATATTATGCAGCGACATAAGCAGTAAGATTGTCTCAGAGCACCTAATTTTATAAGTGCCCCAATATGCCTGTCTATGCACGCGACGAAAATAGTACTCGTGGTGTATAGAAGAGGGTTTGGAGTGTTACATCTTCAATAGAAGGCTCGGTCTCGCCTTAACTACATACAGCTTATCAAGTCCTTCACTCAACACTCTGCATTTTTCGGCACTAAATTTGATTGGGTATAGGCCCCAACCGTGATCCAATCAGATTTCTTCGTTAAATGGGTTACTAAAAATAGACTACTTTCATTTCATTTTATTCATCGAATGCTCGGATTAGCCCATACAGAGCACGTGATCAGCAAATTCTTTATTGCATGCTGAGTTGATTGTCCTTTATTGTGTAGTGAGTGGTCTTATTGCGTGCCAGTTTGATCTCGGCGACAGAGTGTTTTATGCGTCACGACCTCTGATTGGACAATGCTAATTAGTCATTTGTAAACACGGCAAGCGTAAAAGTTCAAGAATTGCCCAGTGTTGGAGCACGGGCAAACGACTGGGGATTCAAAATCTCGGAGAAGAAAACGGTCGGCATGCTTGTAAGCATGGATAGTGGGATAAAAGAATGACTTTGTGTATGAACGGAAAAACCATAAAGTTCAAAGACCAAACCAAGTTCCTTGGCGTAATCTTTGACCGAAGGCTGACCTGGAAACCGCACATCGGTGAGACTGTAGATAGATGCACCAAAAACCTACACTTAATGAGGAAAATAACGGGCAGCACATGGGGGGGCAAACAGAGTTACACTAATGATGGTGTACCGTGCTCTAATACGATCTGTATTGGACTACGGCTGTTTGGCCTTCATGAACTGCGCGCCATTCCTCTTAAGTAAGCTTGACACCATCCAATACAAAGCTCTGTGTATTGCGACTGGCGTAGGGCAAGAAGCTAAGAGAGAAGCACTACTGCGCGAAGCCGGGGAGTTGTCCCTATCCCTAAGAAGAAAAGAACTAGCGACAAAGTATTGGGCTAAGATCTCGCAGCTGGGCGAAAGATCCCCAACCCTCGTCAGTCTACAAAGATAGGTTGCCAGGCAACAAAGCATACGCCCACAGCAGCTAAATCGTCCGGGCAGTCAACAAGAGTTGTCGCATATTTTACTTTTTTCGGTAATGAAACATTTATAATACACTAAAGTCTGATTAAAAGTAACAACTCATTATGTAATTATCAGAAAATCATTTGAATTTGTTTGGCTTTGATAAAGTTCTCCTCCATGCTAACCTTTAGTATACGAAACATTTAATATTCTGGATTTAGCTGTTCAAGGTATCATGACCTTAAACACTGTGTATGAATTTAAAGTCAATCGGATAATAACTTTAGCCTCTAGAGCGTTCACAAGATTTTTTGAAGTGATCAAGGGCCATAACTCTGACAGCAATTATAGGACATTGCTGAAAATCAATAGGATTCTTCGTCTCATGACCTTAAACACTGTGTATGAATATTAAGTCAATTAGAAATAAACTTTAGCCTATAGAGCGTTCACAAGATTTTATTAATTGATCAAGGGCCATAACTCTGACAGCAATTATCGAAAATCGCTGAAAATCAATTGGCTTCTTCGTCGCATGACCTTAAACACTGTGTATGAATTCAAAGTCAATTAGAAATAAACTTTAGCCTGTAGAGAGTCCATAAGAAATTGTGGACGACGGACGGACGTACGTACGGATTGGGCGACGCCAATATACGACCACATTTCTAATGTGGGCGTATAAAAAACAAGATATGTGAGAGATCCCAGAAAGAAAAGCTTTGGCCAGGGTATCAGGGAAATGATTAAGGAACTACGACTGGGGGAGCTCGTGATAAATGAACACGACCCCCAGCGATCGCCCCTTGGACACTACCTATACCACCGGTCAACCTAGATCTACTACAGAAAATAGACAAGAAAAACAATCCCACTGCTGCACGTGCTTTCTCTCTAGAACACCTGGAAGACAACTGGCCGTCGGATGACTAGGACCATGTGTACACGGATGGCTCACGCAATCCTGAAAGGGGCACCAGCTCGTTTGGAATATATCTGCCAAACGGGGAACAGAGAATAAGCAGGAAACTGCCCAAAAACTGTTCGGTGTACACTGCAGAGCTTGTGGCCATTCGTGACGCTATATCGTGGATTTCCCATCAGAAGACTAGTAAGTTCGTCATTCCAAGCGACTTTCTGAGCAGCCTGATTTCAATCCAGAATGACAACTCAGAATCAAGACCAGAAGTCATTTTGGAAATCAGGCAGCTGTACCAGAGAGTCTTAGAGAAGGGAAGCAAAGCAGAGCTCGTGTGGATTTCATCACATGTCAATATTAGAGGAAACGAAGAAGCAGATCGACTCGCCAATGACGGTCTCGAGGACATAGCACCACTCCGCACCATAGACTACGGCACCACGGAAATCTACGGTATAGTTAAAAGACAAGTCAATACAATCTGGGAATTAAATCTCGATGAACTTGACACATACAGATTTCGGCTGGATGACAAGATCTACACAAAGACAGCACTCAATCACCCTAGAAGAGATATTTGTAGACTTATATCGAAACTAAGGGTCAAAGAGCGGCTGCGAAACTACAAACACCAAGTGATCGTCTGCGAGTGCGGAGAAGAGTGTACCACCAGCCATGTCCTGGTAGACTGCGAGGTTTACAAGGAGGAGAGAAGGGAACTAGTGAGAATAATGGAGACCAACAACATACCATTCACTACTAAGAACCTACTCTTCCCTAGACCAGATATAAAACTGCAAATCTTCGAAGAAATCCACACCCTAATGGACACAGTTGGACTAAGTAGAATAGTAAAATAAGAGAGGGTCACGGTTAGACAAATTTTCAATACAACGTAGGACGGCTGAGTAAAAACGTCCTCTCGAAGAAGCCCAACCATCCTCCAAACCTATTTTTTTCTTTTTTTTCTTTCTTTATTTTTTACATATTTTTATTTTCTTAACTTATTTTTACAACGTAGGGTGACTGAAACATCCTCTCGAAGGAAGCCCAGCCATCCTACAAATCTCTTTTTATTTTACTTTTAATTTAACTGGCGGGATAGTGGAGTAAGAGGGGGTCATGATCAGACGGGCTCGGCATCTAAACACTATTCTGCCAAAAATCTACAGAGTGGGATAGTGGAGTAAGGGGAGGTCGAGATAAGACAGGCCTGGCACCTAAACACAAATCCCACAAAGATGACATCTACCAACCCAGAAGCAGAAGAGATCATCCACGAAACGATATGCTTAAATAAAGGGAAGAACTTCCCACTAAAACCTAATCCATGGCCTAAGGCCTTAATGGAAAGATTGCAAAATCATATTCTAAAAATCAGGAAGCAGCTTCGGCTCTCCTATGTCTTGTTTGCGATATCACTTAAGTGGAAGCAGACGTTAAACACCAACTAGATAGGAGCAAGGGTTAGATGTTGTAAAACTCGCGGCCGTTGCTTCAGGAAGATGGGAGTGTTAGGACTTTTAACCGCTTACCGAGATTAACCAAAGAAAGAAACGTATTGCTTCAACAGACCTGTGGGAATGCTTCACAACCTTAAATTCTTTATTGGGGTGGACTAAGAGAATAATGAATTCTAATTTGTATGTTACCATCGGAAATTTGTTAGACGACATTCTTTTTAGTGAACGAAGATACTAGAAAGATAATTAGTTCAACATAATGTGGTCTTTACCGCCAATTAACAAAAGCCAATGGTGATTGTCCGGAAATTAGAACATTTTCTTGCAATTGTTTACCTCATTACGACTCACATACTATTCAAGACAGGATTTAGTGGGGGCGCACTATTTTAGAACCGGATTCTTGTCACAGATAATTTGAAATGGCATTTCCGGAATTTCAGTTTTCGAAACTTACGGGGGAGGTCATCCATACGCAATCCCATATCCCCAGGTGCCTCATTGTAGGGGAAGACTGAGGGGGCATATGCCCGGTGGGGCGACACTTCTTGGGCCTTGGGGCGGCAAATTATCTAAGTGTATACCAGAAATATTCAGAGGGGGCCCTTCATAATCAGAGACGGTAGAATTATGATCTTTCCAAGATACATTAGGGCTTTTTCGATCGAATGGAGGGTTAAAGGGGAAATAAACATAAGAAGTTTACATATAAGTTGATTTGATAAAGAGTTAAAGTATAAAGAATTGTATTATAAAATTGTGTTTGTCATAAAGTCAACCGAGCGCACTCACTGAACAAATCAATTACATTATGCAGGGGCTAAGGGGATGAGGATCACTGAAACTGTTTCCCTGGGGCGTCACAGAAGCTTGTGCGGCCCCTGCACCCCACAATGAAAATTTAACGAGACTGGTTATAACACCCAGTGCTTCGGTAGATTGAATTGCCTATATGGTTGTTCTCCAGAAAGCAATTTTATTCATGTTGACATAAAGTTCATATAATATTATGTGCACAACTCAATCAATCACTTTGGTGCATTAAGACTCATTTTGTCGTGGTCACATCATATTATGATTGTTATTGATTTAGTTAATTGATTCCAAATAAATGTAACAATGTTTACTTACCAAAATCTGCTCTGCAAAAATTATCAACGATAGCTTCATACGTTAGAGGGTGTTTACAGGCGGTACAGTTGTTATCTGCTGTAACATGAAAGGTTAACACTTATCCCTTTATAGGCTAGCATGCAACTACAGACTAATAATACATCATCTCACTAGTACTACATTCACACAATAAGGTGCACTATTTAGATAACAATACATTTTTAAATTAAAAAAAAATATATCATTTTTAACAGTGTAATTCCAATGGTTCACGTGGTTTGCTACCAACATAATATCGACCGAGATTAAAATTTGAGTTACTTTATTCTTTCATCAATTTAACTATGAAACCGAATCCAATGTGTGTTTAGTGTGAATATTTTAAAGAAAAGGAAATATTAAATAAACATTAAATAAATCTAAACATTACACCTGTATTACACAAGATAGAACCCATGCAAACTGTTAAACAACAAATAATATACAAATGCATAAGAACATACATCATGTCATCGATATACAGATACGTTCTAGTCAAGGCCAAATTGTTGTCTTTTAATTTCTAAAGAAATGCCTACCGTGATCAGTTTGTGTGTGTGTGTATTTGTTTTGGTTCGGTTGTTGTTCGTTTGTTTTTGTTGTGGGTTTGTATTTTTAAAGTTATTTGATGTTTTGTTTGTTTTGTTTGGCTTATTGGGGCATATAAATGGAACCGAATCATTAAAATTGAATCCCCTATACCTTCTGTCTAAAAGGATAGCACAAAAAGGTAGGTTGACAGACAAAGAAATTAGATCTGCAACGCAACATAATTCCAAAAGATTAGATACTAACCGTGACCTTAAGGGTTTTAAACAAGGTTGTGTGAGATTGTCAATGGGTTTCGATACCATGGCTGCAAATCAGTCATAGGTCTCCGGGGTGTTTCTTTATTTTATTCTTGTGGGTGTAGATACGAAAAACGTATACGTGTATAGTCTAATGGGCAACTGTAGTAATGTGGGTTTTTTCTCCCCTTTTTGAAATACCAATACATTTTTAGAGAACAGAGGCTGGGAAAATAACTATTCTTTCGAGTGGCGACAGGGTGTGCAGTTTGGGGTTTCTCAGCCAATTATTCACGGTTATTTATATAAAATCTACAAATATATGCCAATTACTTTTTGAGAGCCCTCTTTAATTCTATCTATTTAAGATTTATTTACACCGTGTCCGTATTTTGACATCTTTTGTTCGACTAAAGAACGGCGCATTATATGTACTATGTCCTGTTTTTTTTCTGGGCGTGGTAAAATTACTGGCTCACTTACCCTTTACAAAGACCCCCTGTTGAACAAATTGATCAGAATATGGAAGAATGGGATGAGTACTGAAAATACTTCTCCAGACTTCGAAGGAAATTATCTTAATTGTTTCGGAGACTTCAGTTTGTTGTGTGTGTTTGAAGCGGAAAAGATGACACTTGGTTCACTCCACTGATCAGACGACCTCCCTTGTGGGATTCCCCATCGTTAACTTCAATTATATACGAATAAGAAGCCGATTTTCCTTTCATAAGTCTATGTCTTTATTATCCACCTCCCTTATTTTGATTTATTATTTTACATCGACGGTGAACTACTTTATATGTTTGTATGTCCAAGTCTGGAACCATCTGCATTTCGAATGTCATAAGGGAGTGTTTAAGATCATTGCACCCGTCGCATTAAATCTGTATTACTTTGATACATGTTCTTTAAGTTTCGTAGGTTTTTTTTTTAAGATCAAGATATCAATTAATAGAAAAGGTTTGTAGAATACGAAGAATGTTAAAGAGCTCAATAGGCTTAAACTTTTGTAACATTATTTATTTAGCTTTCCACGTTTTATCTCCCAACCAAAGACGTTTATCTGCTACAGTAATTCAACTGTGTAAAATGAAGATGATATTTCATGATCGACTAATCACGTCCGTGCTGTATCATAAAGCCTGTCATTGAGTCAACTGACGTGGTTTCGAATCCCCGGTTGTACGTGACAAGGAGTAGTAGGGTCGCCAGTCCAGCCTCGTGGGTTTTCTCCGGGTCCTCCGATTTCCTCCCGCTCCTAAAGACCCTTACACGCAAGCGAATTACTGAAATGAAATTAAACCATATGTTGGTCCCGAAATGACCTAGTTTGTGTCGAGTAGACGTTAAACCCCAATTCTCTCTCTCTCCCTCTGACTGATCGAGTAATGTTTTTCAAACAAAACGTTTTGTCACTAACATTAGTGTGTCTTGCTTTTCCACACTATGATCAAAACAGTCTATCTGTTATGTCCTGTACAACTACATTCCAAAATTCCACTCAGTAGCGTTTCTAGTTTTTGTTTTGTCTTTTGATTTTAAATTCAAAACATGTTTGGCATCATTTAACGGCCATGGTTGCTTATGCAACACTAGTAAGCTATGTGTTCATGTTAAGTAAAGTGTTGTGCGTAAAGGGTTGTAATTAAGACGAAAAGAATCGTGGGAAGACGGCAATGAGAATTCGCTAATTTCTTGAGTTATTAAAGTCATTCATTTTTCCGGTTGGTGGAGTAACGCCCGTATCTAAACGATTTTTTATCAACAAAAAATCTGCTCACCAAATCTTCATTTCAAATTGCAAGAAATTAGGGTATATTTCAGCGTTATAATGTCCACAACTTACTGCAAGTTAAAGGGGACGGGCGTTGGAGAATACAAAAGTATAAACATAGGTTGCCAGGCAACGAAACATACGCCCACAGCAGCTAAATCGTCCGGGCAGTCAACAAGAGTTGTCGCATATTTAACTTTTTTCGGTACTGAAACATTTATAATACACTAAAATCTGATTAAAAGTAACTACTTATTATGTAATTATCAGAAAATCATTGGAATTTGTTTGGCTTTGATAAAGTGCTCCTCCATGCTGTTCAAGTTATCTAAATTCATTGAAACTCAATATACTTGTTCGTCTCATGACCTTCAACAATTTATATAAATTTAAAGTCAATCGGATATTAACTTTAGCCTCTAGAGCGTCCACAAAATTTTGAAAGTGATCAAGGGCCATAACTCAGTCAGTAATTATCTGAAAATCAATAGGATTCTTCATTTAATGACCTTAAACACTGTGTATAAATTTAAAGTCAATCGGTTATTAACTTTAGCCTCTGGAGCGTCAACAAGATTTTTTAAAGAGATCAAGGGCCATAACTCTGATTGTAATTATCGGAAATCGCTAAAAATCAATAGGCTTCTTCGTCTCATGACCTTAAACACTGTGTATAAATTTAAAGTCAATCGAATAATAACTTTGGCCTCTAGAGCGTCCACAAGATTATTTTAAGTGATCAAGGGCCATAACTCAATTTAAAATCAATCGAATATTAACTTTGGCCTCTAGAGCGTCCACAAGCAATTGTGGACGCCGGACCGACGGACGGACGGGGGCGACGGCAATATACGACCACATTTCAATGTGGGCGTATAAAAACGTAGTTAACATTTAATAAACCGGGTTGCTCACCAGCCACCAGAGCATATAATTTGCAAATCTATTAGTTGCAATCATAGTTAGGCCTATCAGAGATCGCTGACACTCAAGAACGTATAAATTACTACAATCTAGTTAAAATTATATCTTTAATCAGCTTAATCCTCGTGGTTCTAATTGAATGTTTAAATGCCGTTACTCGTGCTTCTTAGACTCACTAATGTGCACAAAACATATAGATTGTAAAACGATATGATGAAACATTTGGTATGTAGAGCGTCCAAAACATTGTATGTAATAACTAGGAAGCAATTATCAGGAAATCGTTTCACAAATGTAACTAATGCATATAATTGTTGTTTTTTTTTAGATTTTATAAAGTGATGACATTGGGCAATTTTCAGAAATTTCCCCAATCGCACACTGCATGGCGTATGCCCGTCTTTATTAGCCCAGTCGGGAAGAAGAGGGTAGGTCATTCAACCCCATTTCATTCACTTTAAAGATGCGTTATGTAAGATTTAGATAAAGAGCTGACATTTCTGGTTATAGTAGTTTAAAATCAGATAATGAGAAAGGAATATATTGAAAATTTCAATGAAATTACTTCATTCTGAGCGACGTTAGGGCTGTTTGGGGAATGGCGGAGTCTTGGTTGTCATCGCTACCGTTGTTACGATAGTAAACAGTCTCGACTATCCATTTTTTTAGAATTAAATCATTAACCCTCAGTCGCCTTCAAATCCGTAACATCGACAGTTGAGTAAGGTCTTGGCAATTCACTAAATGTATAATTAATAATTTATATAACATTTTAGACCTAACAAAAGACCTGCAATAGGCAGATTTAGCTCTTATATAATGCATCTTTAAGTAAAGGGGTTGAAAATAATTGCCATATCGTGAGGTATGGCGTGTTTGACTAAAACAAACAACATTGACAGATAGTAGCATACTTGAAATGAGGCGAGCTCCGTAACTCATATATATATATCAGAGTGTTTGTAAGTAAAGTAGGTATATAAGTATATAGGGTCTAGGTACATAGCCGTAACGTGTTATGTAACAAACTCTCTTACATGCTGTTGGTTGAGACAGTTCTTGGGAATGAGGGGGTATTCAAAGAACCCAGCGTACGTGTACCTCAAATTGGCTGGAAATATTGATTGGCATGGAGGTCAATTGTGTGTACTATATTACCCCGATTTGTCATTTGGTATTTACCGACAATGAATTTTGATTGCCCTTTAAAATTCAAGGTACTGTTATTTAATGGTTAAACTATTACATTTTTATAGTATTTCACTTGTCTTCAATTACAAACAAAAGACACGGGGACCCTCTTGCTGAAATCGAACGTTTTCATGCAACGTTTTATTACTCTCATGTACCTGTATGTGATAGACTGTTGCAACGTTGCATGTAGTAAATCCATAAAGTTGGATTTTTATGAATGTTATACCCCCTCTTCTAAATGTTATTTATGGATAAAAAACGACAGTCACTTTAAAAGATATCGTGCGTTTCAGGAAAATATCCTCAATGGTAATTTAAACCATGTAGATATCTAGTCTATTAAACGAAGTTATATATAGAGAGAGAGAGGGAGAAAGAGGGAGAGGGAGAGAAAGAATAAGATAAAGTATACTTTGTAGTATGTAGGTTGTAAGTAAAGATGTCATGCTGTCTAGTCTAATGTTTAACATTTCAACATGTTAGATTAGTGTCACACTGAATTTAGTGTTAAAATGTTACAAAAAAAACCACAACACATCGTTACAACACAACATCAATAACAAGACAAAAAGAGAGAAAAATGTATGTCTACAGGGATGATAGATCGGTAATTTTCACCATAGAAATAGCCAAAGTCAGTCCAATGTGAATTTCCTATATTTAACAGAGATACGTTAAATACCGTCTCCCATATACCCATTGATAATCTAAATTACGATATTTCAATAGCCGCTTGTCTAATAAATCATTAAACAGGGGGGTACTTGAACAAAATGATTTGAAAGATATATACCGCATCATCCCTTTCCACTGTTAGCTAACAAAAAACTCTACTATAATATAAATATTATTTATACCTGTTATTCTATCATCTATAAAGGGATAAGATAAAATTCATACTCCATTAATATATCATCTTTAAAATGTGGACATAATAAAACATAGATTTAAACTTTTATGGCGGTATTATAATACAGCTATGAAATCAATCCAAAGTAGGCCTATCTCATAGGCCAGTCAAATTGAAATTTGAACAGGTATAATCTAAGTCTATAAAATAAATGATCATGTATCATAGACCTGTATGTTTATTTTACAAAAATATAAAATTAATTGCCAAAATTTTTTTTTTGTTACTTACGTTTGATATGATTTTGTTGCTCAATACAGAGGTCGTTATCGACAGGAAATTTGTCGCACTTGAGCATGTCAGGCCACGGGAATCCGTAAGGCTGCATTCGAACCATACATGCCTCCTTCACACTTTCACATAAAGACCTACATGGATAAATCGGTCTGTCTAGACAAACAGGGGAGAACAAAGAACACAGGAATAACTTGGTGTCTGGGTGACAGTGTATTCCTAATAACGGTACCCAAGATTTGGCCTGATGGGTTACTTCGTTTAATGTATCATGGTCCAATAAATTAGGTAACCGCATTCTAGAATATCCTATGTCCTGGCACAGAGTTAAATTTGCAGGAATATCTATACATTTGGGACGCTGTATACGACCACTCATCGTTGCCCAATCCTGAGTCCAATCACTTAGATAATCCCCCTGGCCGTACGCATCACTATAATATCGGTAATCATAATCAGCCGCTACCAAGGCCACCACAAACACTGCCGACCACCACATGTTAACGCCAATCCTCATTTTTGAAAATATTCTATTCTGTACGCTATGCGATTCCTAGATTTAAGACCACCGGTTGATCGGCGTTGAATGAACTCAGGAGTGCCTCTTTCGCTAAAGATGTTTTAGTCGTTCACATTAAAGTATGAGGTTCAGCGCTGAATCATACTCGTCAGGATTCGTCTGCAGTTTGCATCCAAATGACACCGAGAACTAAGGAAAATGTGATCCTTATAATATGGTGTTTTTGAATTGTGATTATTTAAAAAAAAAGTCAGAACATAATTTAACTCGCATCCAATAAACTTGCAGTACTATAAAATCGCGAGATCGAAGTATCACAATCGGATTCGTTGCTGACCAAAGTAAGTAGATCTATAACAATCATACACTGACTCTTGGAATCTATTAAATATGCCTATAGCTATTCACTCTATTCATATGTTATATCTTTTAGATTTGACTAGCTTGGTTTATATTTTCGACATGTATTTATCTTCTATCACGTTCATAGGTAGCCATGCCTCAAGGCGTTTTGTCTAGCGTCGCCGTACTATTATTACAACCTCTATCTTCTTTCAACCATCAACATGACACGATGCACTGCAATTTAGAAACAGGAAAGGAAAAAAATCTTAATAAAATATTACTTTCAATTGAAAACAGGGTTTCTGTTAAGACTTGAACACTTGTGTGTATATATCTACCTTTTTAATGTATCTGCCAACAATTGAAAGCACATGCTCTTTGGAGAGAGCAAGAAGAAATAAGAGAGCGGTGTTGGCTGCTCAAGATTGGGTGAGCCGTGTGGCAGGTTGACAGATCTGAAGCGGTTAAGATACGCCCCACAGAGCTAGACATAATATAGCTGATGATGACATGGGTAAACTTTAGACGTGTCGCTACTAATTCAAACTATGCTCAAATATCTCTGCTGCTCCGCCCACAGACAGTCTATAGTTTACATATCACACACGGTAAATGGACTATATACTTGATAGCCCCACTCGCGTCAATCAAGGCTGTCGAGGGGGTAAAGAACAATTGTCTGGTTGACCCTCGATCCATGATTTTCTATTTGTTAATCCATTTATTTATCTTATAATATATGTACCATACAACAGAATAAAGGTAGCATTAGGCGGTTTATCAAATTATAAATCTGTCGGGTTTTTTTTTTATTTATAAATTTTCGATCCCGCACAAATTTATCGCTAAACAAAATTAACGCACATAAAATGCCATATTAAAAAAATATGCTTCTTATTTTCTCACAAGACTGGTAAAAACAAATGTACACATCATAACATTTTTCAAGTCCGATTCCCACTAGCTGATCGTATGGGACAAAAAATGACGTCCCCTATTTAAAAAAAATCCTCTCATAGCACAAAGTATAGACGCATGCCCGTCTTGGATGTGGCAAAGCAGAACAATATATGGACTCTTATTGAGTAAGACAATTTCCTTGGAATTTAAGACATCGACGTCTTTGTCATTTGTGTAGAATTCCAAATATATTTCAGTCAGAGGCTGTCTATCAATTTATTAATTATACATATTCTCGAGTTTGAGGAATGTGTGTAACAGAAGATAGCCGGATTATACATGTACCTAGACGTACTGCTTAGCCCCTTTACAACTTTTAGCACGTCAGATTATGATCGGTAATAATTTTTATTACGAACATTATATTGTTTGCTTAAGATAAGTGATATGCTGGCACGTTTGGGAGATCTAGTGGCTTTAAAAACAATTTCAATAGTTATATGAGAAAGAGAAAGAGTTAAATGGCGGAATGTTTTACATTTTAAATCGTTTATGTACAAGATGGTAAATCTAAACAGGTTTATCGCTAAAGTAATACTCGAGTATATAGCCCGCACAGTAGCGACGTGTCTCGAGTACTAATTTCGTGGTGGGCTAGTGGCTGACATATAAATGAAAATTCATTTACGGTTTGAATAAGAAAAATGAAGTATCCTTAACTTAAAAAATAACTTGAGGAAATCAAAGCAATTAAAAATAAGCTAAATTGAAAAAATTGAAATAAAAACATATTGCTCACAAAGGAGTGAAAATTCTGACAAATATGTAAGCTTCTATAATAAATTGAATACATTGCTTGTAGAATAAAGCTGACTTAGTCAACTAAATCCATTAAATTGAAGTTTGTGGTAAAGATAACTTGAGAAAAGGAGAAAACCAATATATCACCTGTTCTACTTTCGGATGTGGTTTAAATTGGGAGATATATCAGCCTCGTGTGCATATTAACAAAACTGAGAATTGTAATAACTATAATATCAAATAAGAGGACACTTTTATCATGCTATCTGACCAGCTATACTCATAAATATTCCAGAACTATGCCTATTTTCTTATTCCTTTTGGGGATTGGGCTAGCATCATGGGGGGGGGGGGGGCTAGCATGTACTATATCATAAAGCCTGCCATTTAGTCAACTAGCGTGGTTACGAATCTCCGGTTGTACGTGACAAGAAGTAGGGTCGCCTGTCCAATCTCGTTGGTTTTCTATGGGTCCTCCGGTTTTCTCCCACTGCTAAAGACCCCTTTATTATTGAAATAAAATTAAACCATATGTTAGTCCCGAAATGACCCAATTTCTCTCTGTCGTAAGCCCTAATGTTTTCCTAATGCGCAATTTCTCCATTTCGAGTATGACTCGTTCAAGCTTAAACGATGCCAAGAGTAACGCAACTAAAGCTTCATTACGGATTAATATGTTATTCCTCAATCTGAGCCACTCGCATGATTCATAAAATAAATGGTTTCAAAATGACCCATTTCATTACATTAAAAAGAGCAACAATATACCAAGTTCATTTAACAGTCACGGAATATTTTGGAATGCTATCATTGCTTCAAATTTAATATTCTGTGTTACTGATAACCAAGATAACCAAAGTAATCCAAATCACTGTTGTTCGTCTTTAATCATAATTACAAACGTATAAATACGACTATTCGATGTGATTTTTTAGGACACCTGGCCATGTGGCAACTATTTATTTACCTATTCTATGATTGACACTGACAACTTGATAGTTCGTTAATGACAATATTATGCTTATAATTTTACAAGTTATTGTAATTATGTCAAGTACAGAAATGAAAACATTTATACATCAATTGGATTGGCTTTAAAGAAAGTCTTGCGAATGCTTTGGTCATTTCTGGTTACGTGTCTAATGCAAGGTAGAAGAATTTTGCGTTTACGCCTGCTCTTCTGTACCTTCAAACTGCCAATCGTTCTTGAGGGTGTGTATCAATGCCTACACGAATATGCCTCGTTTTTGTCCAATTCCTGATCAGCTCCACGGTCGCTACCACTGACATGTGACAACCAAGTGTACAGAGTTGCGCCGCGGACACATTCTAACCTATAGGTCAAGGCATTGCGAAGGGGCCAATCTCGGTTGTTGGCCCAAAAACATTTCTTTGTCGTCCGAATTTTCAGAATGAATCAGTCATTGACTAAAACGAGTTTTCTACAAAATAGCTAAGTCTCTAATTCCAAATCATCCAAAGTCTTAGACATTGAAAACACGAATTATTTGTTAATTTAAATCAACATTGATGCTGTGATATCCAATATTTAAGACAAACTAAACATTAAATTTACCATTGATACACGAATCGTGTACCATAATGCACTTAAGCCACATTTGTAACAAGGGACTTGAAGAACGAGGCTAGAGATATTCCACCAAATTAAACGGCGTCGCCATATTCTTATCTGGAGAGCATGCGCAATAAATACTTTGTAGACTGGAATAACCAGGCGCTAAACATTGGCATTTGAATGAGACTTCTGACATATTTTGCCGAATATAACTGATTCGAAATTAGAGTAAAAACAGAAACGATTGAATGTAAATCAGTTTATCTACATTCATATTACAGTATTATATGCGTTGTGACCCATTTGTGTCAATTTCTAGGTCCCAAATATTACCGATTTAGCTCCTTTAAGGATTATATAGTATTTAAATAATGATATATTGTCTTATTCTCAGAGGCTTGTGTCCGATAAACGGAAATACATTGCCCCAAAAATGGTGAAAACGCTTGACTACCGCGGCCCCGTCATCGTGGAAATACTTTGTTATACTTTAAACCACATTTACTATGACATATGTGACACAATATATTTATGTTTAATGACATTCCGTTTTATTCTTTTACTAACCTTCCTGGTCATTTAGGTCACAATATAGGACCCAAATAATAATATGACTATGATCCTTCTAATACATCATTTCGTGTTAGGATGTCGACTATAATTCGGCAGAGAGAGAGGCAGACAGGTGAGAGGGGGTTTTCACGTCCACGTTACACAAATACTAGGTCGTTTCGGAACTACATGTAACTTGGTTTAATTTCAAAAATTCGCTTGCGCGTAGCGATTTTGGGGGGAATTTGGAGAAACGGGAGAACACCCACAAGGATGGACAGGCGATTGTATTATAAAGAGAGAGAGAGAGGGGGGGGGGATTAACGGGGTTTAACGTCCACTAGACACAAACGAGGTCATTTCGGGACTAAAATATGGTTGATTTTTATTTCTATAATTCGCTTGCGCGTAGGGGCCTTTAGCAATGGAGGAAATCGGAGTACCATGAGAAAAACCCGCGACCCTACTCCTTGTCACATACAAACGGGGATTCGAACAACGCCAGTTGACTCAATGACAGGCTTTATGCTACAGCGCGCGTGCGTGCTAAGCATTCGGCCACCCAACCCCCCCGGGGGGTATTATAAAGAACTATACATTAAAACTATATGAAATGAAGTTGAATAAAGAACATGGAAACTGCATTATACTAATGCATAACCCATATTTTCAGCTAAAAGAAAGCCCTCTTTAGCTTTATATCAAATATCACAAAATATATAAAGTTTTAAAAATCTTAATATTTGGAATTCAATCTTTTCAAAAATACAAATGCAATGGTACGCTAATTACCCCCCTTTTACATGTTTGGAATTCCTAAATACCAAGCTGTATTAAATTTCGCTCTTAAAATGTTCAGATAACATCTTCTTCTTTTATACTTTGTTGTAGGCTCTGTAAAACTGAGATTTACAACTCAATTTAAATTGCATAAATAAGTCTAAATGAAGATCTCAGAAAATTCGCACAAGCATTCAGTCGACGAAACAAGAATGAAACCAGACCCCTAAAAATATTGCTTTTAACATGGGTTTAGTTTTCTCAAATATATTTTTCTTTGATATAAACCTCGAAACCACCTATTGAAAAATACTTACACTTTAATTATTCTGTTGTTCTTGAACATGAAACACTAACCTTCTTTCCTAGACTACTAGTATATCCAGAGTGCGCTCTGTTGGATATGACGCTTCCAGATATCATGAACTATGGTGTGGACTGGTTGACTAGAAATGACAGTAGATTGGTATAACCACGCCGTTAAAGAGTATAGGTAAAATTAAAACGAGTGTTGTTGACATGTGTGATTAGTTAACGTGGACAGGTGTAAGTCCCTTTAATGATAGCGCTAACCAAATAAACTCTTTATGTTACTTGTTTATCACATAATGACAGTCTTCTAATATTATTATTGGGCGGTGGAGTTAAATAATCCAACCCACTATGTCACTCCTCTCACTAACGTCGTTTATGTAAGGTCGTAATAGCGTGAAATAATAATTGTGATGATAATTGCTCGCCTTGCGTCAGCCCGTCATCGTGACTCTAATTGGTTTGTTTATTGTTCGCGTCAAATGAAGTGGATCTTAATCCACAGGAAAAATAATAAACTCAGCGGAACACGTGCTGTCTTTGATGGTTTTCGTTTTAATTTAAATGTCTACAAATATCAAATAAAATTGTGTAATATTCGAAGTTTCTAGTTTTTAGAATGGTTTATTATATTTATTTGACCAATCCCGTGAACAACACTGGTACATTTTGAGCCATTATGACATTTAATTTATTTAGTTTAAGCACGATTCAAATAAAATACGTCCGAATTTTTAAAATCCAACAGCCGTATGTATTATCAACAACATGTAATCTACTAACTTTTTCCAAATATATATTTAATTTTCTTATTCATCATTGTTTCAGAAATATATATATATATATATTTTTTTTAATTTAAACATTGCATTTTTCATAATGGCAACGAACATATTTAACATATGGATTTCATTTGATAATTGAAAAATTCGGTAATGATTTTAAGAAAATACATGTATCAGATACAATTAGTTTTAGATACAATTAGGAACTAATCCATCAAATATTTTGAAACGGAATACACTTTCCGGTGGCTACAATTTTAAATTAGATTTATGACTAGTAATATTATACCACGCATATTTTAATATACCATGGTATAATTATATGCTACATTATGACTAATTTAGATTAAACAATTTAACATCCCGAAACAGACTAAAAATAAATCTAGAATTTTTAATTTGACCAAAATGATTGAAATTTAAAAGAACAACTAAGTCGTATATAATTCTATTTGTGCATTTCAGCCTACGTGGACGCTCTATCATGATTTTAACTTGATTGTAATGCATTACATTCTTGTCCCGTTAATGTCTATTATAGTGTCACACAACACAATCAACTTTGACGTCAATGTACTCTACTGCTTAGGAATTCACATAAAACCGTCTGTCTTCATTAAAATTTAACATTCCAATAAAATGTTTAACAACATAAATCCCCTAAGTATTATCCTTAAAATCCCATTAAATATCTACAGTGAAATTTAACACTAACTAGTGGGTTGGGTTTTTCAGCGAACCCATACGCTTGTCTATTCTAAGTTTCCAAAATGATGGACATTGTGGACCGAATTGTTTCTATATTAGTTCTTGGGTTATACGATTGCACTATAAATAATTCTTGTATAATATGAGTTTTAAGTTTTTAAACGGATTTGGTTGATATTCGGAATTTCCAACATTTCGAATGACGGATATTGTCTCTACATCGTTTTCCTAAGAAAACAAAAAAATAATAGAGACGTGCTTTCTTATTTCATGGGACCTGACACCAAACACCCTTGACTACTTCCGGGGTTCATGTTTAAAAATATGCTTATCTGAATTATTGAGAAAGAAAGAAAATGAAAATACTTAATTAAATCAGACAGATTGTACGTGAATGTTTGGCAAACACCCTTAACATCCTTCAAAAAACGCTATAAAATCAAGAGCTTTGTCGAACAGCCATCTTGCTCGGAGAATCATTCACAACTTCTATATCCAGTGTTGAAGAGCTCCACTCATCATGAACATCATCTATTTGAATGATATGATAATAAAACTGGTTAGAAATGAGGTGTGAACTATAAAGAGAGCATTTTACGAGCAAGAAAGTTGTAAATAGGCGTTTTGTTTAAAGATTTACACGTACAGATATATATATCTAATGGGACGAACAGAATATTTACACAAATAATTACAAAAGGCTAAACACAGGAACTGTAATGAAAGCATACGTGATACCATTAATAAATTATTGATAGAGAAATGCCTTTGGTGAACTCTGAACTAAAAAAAAGAGCAATAACTATGCCACTGTTACATGGATGGACCCATACCTATATTATGTTTATACACATATTTCTTGAATGTTCGTTCCAGAACTATATAATAAGCTTTACATAATTTGAACAAAATGTCCAGAGAAGAATTATCAATAGCCACGTCGTCGGGCAAGTGAGTTAAATAATGAAAATGCATCGCATTGTATGCGTTAGGCATTTAACAGTGGTGATATTTCTTTCCATTAGTGATTAAACGTGTCACCCAGTTGAAAATGCTGGCGAATGAATATAAAATATTGTAAATCTGTGAAAGCTGAACTAAACGCCAAGTTCATTAACCTTTTCTTTCTATCACAGAACTTAAGTCCCATCTTTAATGTAAATCCGTTGGCTTTCTGGGTAGAAATCGTGGAATAAGATTTATTTTGTAGGTTTTGATGTTTGATTAAAAAACCAATGTTGAATTTTTTTTGAGTAGGTCTCCATAGTGTGGGAGACCGTTATTTGAGGGTATAAGCCATTTTGCGATAATATTCCCAATTTTTTCCCACCCGATTTATAATGTTATCGACGTATCAATTGTGATTTGGCAATGTATTGGTATTGACAGAGTTCATGAATATATTTCAGATTGTTTTCCATCATTCCATCATGATATTTCGAACTATTTTTGGCGGGAAAATCGGACGATGTGTTGATTTCGATTAGGTAGTAGCGTTTGGTGTCAATGCATATGTTTTTGGGATCACAGATTCCATTCTTTACATTAATTTTGCAACCTTGTAAAATGATATCATGTTCATATACTTAGCAATATTACCAAGATGGCGGGTAAATGAGACGTCGTGCAGAGTTTGATTAAGTAGTAGTATTTGGTGTCAATATATATGTTTACGGGGGCGCAGAATCAATTTCTGACATTAACAACCTTGTAAAATGATCACATGTTCACATATTTAGCATATTTCAAATATTACTGCCTTTTGTGGCGAGAAATCGAACGATGGGTTGATAAAATAGTTGTCTTTGGTGTCAAAATATATGTTTTCAGGGAGGCAGATTCGATTTCTGTCATATACAACTACGTAAAATGGTCGTATGTTCACCAATTTAGCACATTTCCAAGATGGTGGAACGTTTACTAAACACATTATTATCATTTATTTACATGTTGTATATATTTACTAGTTTCTGAGTCCATTCTAGTATGTAGGATATTAGCTTGTAACACATTCCTGAATGCCGGTACCGTGTCGTACCCATTTGGTGTATTATCCAACGATGAAAACTCCTCATCCGATTCAGAAACCTTTTCAGTAATTTGTTTAGAAAACGTCCTTTCACAAACAAAAATATGCTGAATGTCTGAACATACCACCGTTTTATGCAGTTGTAAATGGTAGAAATCGAATCTGCGCCCCAGAAAAAAAATATTGACACAAAAACGCGACTACGTTATCAAAATCATCCCATTTACCCGTCCTACATGAAACCCATATTATAAATATGCTAAAAATGTGATTATTTTACACAGTTGTAAACGGCAGGAATGGACTCTGCGCCCCGACAAATATATCCTGGTACCATAGACAACTATTTAATCTATATCCACACATCGATCCATTTTCCAGTCAAAAATGGCCATCATAAATGTGCAAAATAGGTGAACTTAAAAAAAAAAAAAAATAATATATCCATTTATAAAGCGCTATATCCACAAAACGTGCTCATGGCAAATAATGCACACATTAAACAGATAAGTTTTCAAGTCAGATTTGAATGTATTAAGTGTAGGACTTCAGTGAAGGCCAGATGGTAGTTTTTTCCACTTTGTAGATGCATCGACTTGGAAATACCGACCACCGAATGACTTTAACTTCCACCTAGGAACACAGGGTTTTGTAAGCGACCGTAACTGTCTAGATAGGATGTAACATTTAAAGAGATCTCACAGATACTTCGGAGCACTTCCATCCAGACACTGATAGGCCAGAGACAATATCTTGAAATCGACCCTGGCATGAACAGGTAACCAATGTAGATTTTTCAGTATGGAGTGATATGAGAGTGTGTATTTGGCCTAGTCACAATGCGAGCAGCTGTATTTTGAATGCGTTGAAGACGCCCCATTTGATGCTTTGGTATGCCGACAAGTGGACTTTTGCAATAGTCAGGTCTAGAAAAAATCAAAGATCTAACTAGAGCTGCAGCTGTGTCTTTCGAATGGAACCAATACTTTTAGGGTGCAAATAACACTTTTCGCACAGATCATTTATATAATAATTATTGTCCATGTTTAGAATAGTTATTTTCTTAAATGGTGGTTTTGGTCCTGTGACAAGTATTTCCATTTTTTCTTCGTTTTTTAGTTTGTTTATGTTCATTCATAGTTTTACATTCTGTATGCAAGATGTCAAAAAGTTGTGAGTCATCAGCTTAGAAGTGATGTTGTATTGATAGCGCTTTCAGAAGATGTCCGAGCTGCTTCATGTACATGGTAAACAGCAAGGGACCGATAACAGACCCCTGGGGAACACTGCACTGTAATACAGTCTCACACTGTATAATGATTTGATGATGACTGTTTGAGATCTATTTGACAAGTATGAAGCCAACCAATTGAAGCAAGTTCTGCTGATACCAAATTCAGTTTCCTGTCGTTCCAAGAGTGGTCGATGGTGTCAAATGCGGCCGACAAATCCAAAAGAACCAGAAGGGATATTTCCCCCTCTATCGACACAACATTTGATCAGATTATTTATTATGCAATATAGAGCAGTTTCCGTACCATGTTTAGATCTGTATACAGATTGGTTATTCTTTACTGCTTTTACAGGAACTTTAGAAAGGAAGGTCAAATTTGACACTGGACGATAGTACTTTAAAACATCTAAAATGTTGGCTTTTGAATTAAGGGTTTAACAACTGCGTGTTTGAAAAGCGACTGTACTGAGCCAGATATCAAGCTACCGTTGATGACGATTACTGGAGGGAGAACATCAATACATTGTATGTGCCAAAAGTAAGTTAGTGGCCAAGGGATCAATTTCACAAGACGTTGGACTGGAGTCCTCTGAGAGAGTGTTGAGAGTGGACAAATTTTTACCACCGCATGTAGGAAGGTCGTTGTGATGGGTTGTTTGTCGGAAATACAAAACGAGTTTCGAATGGTTGTGATTTTTTCGAGGAAGTAATCACTGAAATTGTTTGTTAGAAAATAAATGTCGCCAGTATCTCGAAGTTTGACATCCCTAGGTTACTGACCGAAATGGGACTGTACCCTTGAAAACATATATATTGACACCTACGATGACTACTTAATCAATATCAGGACATCGTCCTATTGTCCTTCCAAAAATTGCCGCCATCGTGAAAATATGCTAAGTATATGTGATGATTTTACAAGGTTGTAAATGTCAGGAATGGAATCTGTGACCCCGAAAACATATATATTGACACTAAACACTACTACTTATTCGAAATCAGCACATCGTCCGATTTTCCCGCTAAAATTGGTCGTCATCCTGGAAATACCAATCTGAAAAACAATCTGAAAAATAGTCATGAACTCTGCCAATATTAATACATTGCCTAATCATAGTTGATATATGGATAACATTATAAATAAGGTGAAAATTTAAAAAAATAAGTTGGAATATTGTCGTAAAATGGCTACCTTCAAATAATGGCCTCCCATACACCCGAAAAGCCGACGCATGGGAATTATGTAACAAACCGAATTGGACCATGTATTCGATTGCATCGCCGTTGTGTCTATTTTTAGTATCTGGTGTCGATCTTACCGATCTCGATCAACTTAATATTGTTATCGGGACTGAAATGAATATATCTTTCCGGCTTATCTCCAACGCCGAATTACCGACGACGCGTGACATGGATAGGTCATAACCGTTTATACTCGTGTGTACTAAATAAGTACAAGTAACCATTTATTTCATATATAATAAACACAACAAAAGAATAAATATTTGGCTACAACTTTCTGATTTGGCTAATGATATTTGTATATCTGGTTAAAACAATTTGGCCAAAGGTTTTTGGGGGCTAGGGCGGTACTTACCCCATGGTAGTCAGGTCGGAAACATATTTTTTTAAAAGGGGAAGGTCCTCTCGAAATTTTCTTTTATTAAAAATAAAATTCAAAGAAAATCAGAAAGCGTGGATAAAACTGAGCCAACAACTTATAGACAAATTGTACATCTTAATAAATTAATTAAAATTTGTTCAGTTATCTTAGAAATGTGTTGAAGTCGTAAATGATTTTTACAGAGATAATACTCAATAGGAGAACAGTCATCATGAGAAAACCTGCAACCCAGTGGCAGACGTAACGACATAAGAAACTTTGGAGAGTGGTGATTTATTCGTCTTGTGCCATTTTCAATCTAGAATCAACACATTTTTGTACCATCTCGCGTAATGCAATATAACGAAAGCCAGGATATGTGCTAATTAACATTTAACTACGTTATTACTCTGTCTTTTTTGTACCATTACTTACACCGTAGACGTTTAAATAACAGATGTTTTACCATTTCTCTTAAAGTTTTCTTGTTTGATGTAGATTACAGCACAGAATTGGTATATACAGTATATATTTATCAACCCAACAACCATTGTAATTATTTTTCTTGTAGAATTCTCATATATTCTACATTGCCATTTCTATATCTATTATTACATAGTCTAGACGATCTCTATATATAGAACAGGGAGAATGTGATAAATTAATATCGATTACGATTACATACAGTTACATGTATAATCTAAATAGGTTTTACTTATTCATGTGCACGTTTCTATCTTGGGGTGAGAATCCGACCATGTTTATTTCCAAATGAATTGGAAAATATCCAAAATAGGAAACCAAAACAATATGCAGATGGTAAAACTAATATGTAATTCCTTAGTATATTCTCTTACTTACAATAAACATTCATATTCGTTAAACCTAATTTACAATTACATGTACAATAGAAACACGTCCTTATTACCCTCGAATTTGCGGTCTCGTTGAGCTAAAGTGACTACAATAACTAAACACTAGTTTTAAAGGCAAAACTGGTATTTTTTAACGGTCATGTAAGTTTTAATAACGAAAAAAAATGACACTAAGATAAATTACGAATTCTGTGATGATAACCACAAGTTCATTAACTACCGAGCAATGATGAAACTGAACTCTCAAAATGTTTCGTCGGACTATATACCGTTTGGTCTCACTAATTACCCGACTTAATTAATGAAAACTTAGGAACGCTGGATAGGGTCATATTAATGTACCGCAATGCTTGGTTGGCCACAAGAACGGAATAAATATGATAAATATAACTGAACTGCAAAAATTTATTGGATTTTTATGTTGCACAACCTAATTAATTGTTTATATATATGTGGTTTTACTAAAGCTTTCGTGTACCTACCAGTGTTACTCCATGTACTATCATTTGACAAAATATGCAATGGATAATATCATAAAGCAAAGCATAATATTATTATATCTCCACTATTTCATTGATGACTCGATATTCTTTGCAATTTAATTGGTAAATAAAGCACCAAAAAACCTGATTTTATTTCAAAAACATAAAAAAGACTTCTTTTTTTTTTACGGCGGAACAATATTTCCTTCGAAACTGATTACTTTTGAAAAAAAAACAACTAAAGGAAATGAACGCATTATCTATTTCACGCGGCTTCTTCGCGGCAAATAATTTTATTAAATAAAGCCATGATAATTGCAGGATTGCTTTTGATAAGATCTTATCATCGCTAATGTAAAGTTGAAAAACTAAAACACATGATATGAGAGCACAGTTTTTCTTCTTCATTCTAGCACTAAATCACCTCAGGGAAGGAAAAGACCTCCAACAGAATTCAGTGAAGAAACCTTACAATACTTATGTAATGCTTGATGAGGCCTGTGAAGAGGATTACAGATAACACACATCGACCAAAAAGTAAAGATTAAGTAGAATTGCATATGGCCTACCACCTCGAACACAAATTAACCATTGAAAATCATGTTTGTGGATGATTGATCACACGCACATGTTAATCAACAACTAGTTTGCCAAGTGACTAGAAATAGAAAGCCAAAATTCGTTTCTTGTCTGCACTTCTTTTGATTTATCTAAGTTTGTTCAAGATCCTCAAAAAATGTTTCAGGCGTTGATATAGTCTGAAGAAGTTCTGATACCGACGTTCTAAAACTTATTACCATTATCTTACTAGCCAATTATTCCTAATGTTCTAAGAATTATATGTGCTATTATGTAAGACTTTTGCGTTGCAAAAACGAATCGACGTGATAAAACACTTTTTGGACAAACTAAATTCCCCAAGTAAAACCAAACAACGTTCCACTGCAGGGTGCAAAAAGGTTAGAGGTCGAGATGCAGTACCAAACAAAGCAAGGGCAATAACTTATAATTCTATAATTTATTTTATAAAAGACAGGTGAGCTAAGTATTCCGTCAAATCAATTTACACCCAGTTTGCATAAAATTGCTTTCTTATATATCTTGCCCCTTAGTATTTATTGTCTGTAAGAAGGTGACATGTCAGCTAATGTATTTACGCTCCTTAGCAGGCCGAAACATGTGTAAGGTATTTTCTGGACAAATGTCTCTAGAATGAATTAAAACTAAACTTTCGTTATTGACGGGGCTGTATGAATAATTAATTATTATGGTATTTGGCTTAAGTAAGGATATTCAGTATTTCTCCGAGTTTTTTTATGATACCAATGTAGAAGTATTTGTAAATTCCAAGTTTTCCTATCACTGGTATGTGTATTAACATGATGTTCGGGGATAGACTATACCAAAAGGGTTTGAAGTAACATTCGGGTTTTGTGAATATTAATAAGTAACTCCTGAAAGGTGTAAGGCCGCGCTTAGATTAAGTAATCACTGTGTCGACATCTGAATCTTGGAATCAAGATCCCATTCCTGACATGAAGTATCTGCGTTCTCATATACCAAGTCGATTGCCATCCTAAGTTAACTTTAGTATCAATGCGAATACAGCCCTAGACCAAGCGGAATATTAAAGGGGCAATAACACTCTTGCTGGCTTGACAGTTCCAGAAAAAAAGTAGCCTTATTTTAACTACAAGATGTTTAAGTGTCCTACCTGTTGTGTAAATTATCCATTACAACCTATCTTACCTGTCGAGAGGATTCAAAAATATGTTTAAATCCAAGTTGCATTTGAAAGTGCTTACGTAAGGCTTTTCAAACCATGTTACGGCATGTAGTCGAATTTTTCCAATTTTTAAAATTAGGTGTGTTAAGATGAAATTTGTATCAGTGACCTTACACTTGGTAATAAATGTCTACGCTTATAAACCCATGCTAGACATATGGTTTTGTCGGTTCAATTCTTCTTAATGTAAGTTTGTCTTCTTTTGGATAATATTCAAAAACACAATTTCTTACATACATAATTAATTTATTTTGTAAATTACTATAAATCTCGAGTCGAACGAAAAAATAACAGTTTATATGTTTTATTTTAGACAACGTTATTAAAATCAAGAGTGATTATGATCAAGTCTATTTTTGAACAGCTTCTCAGAACCAGGGGCCTGTTTCACGAAATGTTAACTAAGATAAAATCCAAATTTTTGTAATTTGTTATGATAATATTAGATGGATTTTAGTGCTTGGCCAATCAAATTGACGTATCTACTAAAATTTGGATTTTATCTTTAGTTAAGATTTCGAGAAACAGGCGGCACAGGCCCCTGGCTTTGGCTGTATTTTAACGATATTCCACATCATTCAAATCTTTACCCTTTCACCAGCTGTTTATTTTGTGGGTTTTGGGTTTGTTTTTATTTGTTCTAGTTCTATTATTCTTTCGAAACCACATAACATATTATCGTCTGAAATTACTAACACTACTTTTCCAGAACTGTATGTTGGACAGTAAATATAGAGTGGGTGACTCCTAGGCAGTTTTCAGTATCGATAACAAGGAATAAAAAATACATTGTTTCAGCATCGATAATCAGGGATAATAAAAATAACTATTCATGTTCGCACGACCAATATATAAAAATAGCCACATAATCTGGAGAACTTTTGAAACGTTATAGAAAAATAAACACCGGACATTTATGAGCCTTCATTCACTAGTAATTCATCGTAGGCACTTCCGGGTGCGTGATTACTAACTCATCATAAGTAATTTCTTTGAATTATACCCTTTAAAACCAAGGGACAATAACACTATTGCTGGCTTGACAGCTCCAAAAAATAAATAATAGCCTTAAGTCCCAGAATGTTTAAGTGTCCTACCTGTTGTGTAAATTATCCATTACATCCTAGTTTACTTGGCCATAGGGTTAGAAAATATTTTTTAAATCCAAGTCATATTTGAACAGGTTATACGTAAGGCTTTTCAAATCATTTAGTGGAATTTTTCCAATTTTTAAAATTAGGTGTGTTAAGCTAAAATTTGTATCATCAATTAAATGGGATATTGTAAAATAGTACACTTTATTGACCAGAATAAAGATTGGGACAAATTATTTAGTTACAATTACAACAAGATTGGTATTGAGTTTACAATATATTTTCTTTTTTTTATTGTTCTAATATTTTACGCAATGATAAAACTAATCTATATTTCAAATTGATTGTGGTACCTTGGCAAGGAAACCTTGAAATTAATTAGTGATCTGACGCCCATTGAGAATCCTTTTACAAAATAAATAGTTAGTTTATACTTACTTTAAGAGAACACCATATCCATTTCCGAAGTTCTTCGCAAAAAAAAGTGTCTGTAAATCTGGATTTAATTTAAATCTTGAGTTTTCTTACAGCGGGCATTGACGTTAGCATTTTCATCTAGCTGAAGGCATAAAGCTCAATGCTGAAGCGTGTGCAACATAAGAGAATCCTGAGAAGGATGGCCGTATTTAGCTCACAAATAAACTTAACAACTGTCAAAATACACTATCTATTTATTTATTATCAAAAACTCATTAGCCTGTGTGGAAACACGATGACCCAGTGCTAAAGGCTAAGAATGTGCAGCAAGAATGAAATATGAGACAGTCTGCACTGTAGTTTTGAGTGTCGAATTCTGTTCACACGAAAATTAACTTCGCCCACGACGTAGATTCGATCGAGTACAGATCTTTGGGTGTTGTTTTGAAATAAAAATCAGAGTAAACGATTTCTTGGAAAAAAAAATAAATGCGGGTTTGCGGCACTTGTTTACTCTCACGTGGTCTAAATTTCAAATTTAATTATGACAATATTGATCATGCGGGTGTGAAATTGATATCCGCTATAGCCCACCATTTCATTAATAATGGCGAAAACCAATCTCTGTTCTCAGGAAACTTGTTGTTCTCAAATATTGAATAAATTAAAATGTATTTTACTTGTTAGCTAACAGTGTTTAGCCACATGGAAATGGTCCGTTTGGCAAAGCCTAACACGAAATGATAATGGGTTAAACATCCTTCTTTTTTTGAATTACATATCATTTTTTGAGATTAAAAATATCCATTTTTTCTAACTTCCATAATAATAACGCAATAATTGCCAAAGCAATCAATAAATACAGCACCTGATACAAAATAAATAGAACAATTAAATTTCTTGTTAAAAAAACCCCACTGGTTATTACGAAGTTATTTTAAAAAGTTCACATATCAAACGTCCCGTTAAACCTCATTTCATTTCATTTCAAATAAACGTTCTTTTTAATACGCTAGCTGAGTTACCCAGGTGTTACACGATAGAAAAACCTTAAAGGGCAAATCCCAGTGATTTAGAGAGAAGAACCACTGCTTAATTTTATGTTAAAACCCCTTAAAGGGACTATCCCGATTTGAGCAGGGTCTCAAAAATAAAAGTCAGTGTTCGTATGAAATTGAAACGCCAAAATATAAAGGAGCGATGTAATTACCGTTTCTCAAAATTCCAGCTCAGAATATTGAGTAGTTTGGACGTGAACGTCAAAACTGCTTATTCGGACACGTAACCCTTTTAAGATTTCGGGTCAATTGTTTTGTTTGGTGACCTGATAATCGACTCCCGTTCCTTTAGAGGTCTTTACAGTGAATGGCCCATGTGCTGTACTTGATAACGAAAGGTAAATTTCACCTACACATTATTATTTTTAAAAAAAAAGTCTGGTTTTATCCAGACACCATAAATAAAGCTTTGGACACGGGTCTCCATTTCAAGATGAAGACTGGCCGGTTTAAGTTGTTTGTAAAAGTATCACATATATTAAGTTAGTTGTTTGGACTTGACGTAGAGGATTTTAAGGTATTTTAACACAAAATTAAAGTTTTATTACTCAAAAAATTATCGGGATTGGCCCTTTTAAAGTTGTGATACGTTATCAAACAACTTAAAGGAGCTAAATCGCTAACATTTCGGACCTAAAAATTGACCTTAATGGGTCGCAACGCATATAATAATATAATCTTTTGGTATATAAACTGGTTTACATTAAATTGTTTCCGTTTTGACTCGAATTTTAAATCAGTTATGTCCAGCGAAATACGGCAGGAGTCTTAACCAAAGAGGAAATTATAATAGTGTCTGGTTATTCCAGTCTACTGCGCATGCCCACCAGATATTATATGGCCTCATAGTTTAACAGGAGTTGTTGAATATGTCTAGCCTCGTTCTTTCTTGTCACTTGTTACAAGTGACGCTAAAACGCTCTGTGGTACACGATTCGTGTACCAATGGTAAACTGTTTATCTTGTTTTAAATATTGGATATCAGAGGCCTACCGTTTCCAGGTAAGATCACAACATCAATGTTGATTTGAATTGACCAATAATTCGTGTTTTCCATGTCGAAGATTTTCGAGGATTTTGAGTTACGGACTTAGGTCCTTTAAAACCACCAGTCTTCATTTGGAAATGGAGACAGGTGTCTGAAGCTGTATCATGCAGTTTCTGGATAAAACCAGACTTTTATTTTATAAAAATAATGAGTATGTGAAATTTACCTTTCGTTATCAAGTACAACACATTGGTCATTCACTGTATAAACCTCTAAAGGGACGGAAATCGATTATCACGTCACTAACGAAAAAAATGACCCGAAATCTTTAAATTAAAGGGTTACGTTTCCGGATAAGCATTTTTGACGTTTACATCCAAACGACTCAACATTTCGAGCTGAAATTTTATGAGAAGGTTAATACGCCATTCCTGTATATTTTGGCGCTTAAATTGCATACGTACTGGGACTTTTATTTTAAGATTCTGTTCAAATCGGGATAGTCCCTTTACTTTTCTAACATCCATAATAAAATAATACTAGATAATTATCAATTTCATCATTAAATACTACACCAAATACAAAATCACATTATTACCAAATTACTTTCAAATTTACAAGTTCAACCGTTCAAACAAACGCTCCTTTCTAACATCTTTACGCAATAATTATTAATATCAATTAGGTCATTAAAATACATTGCACCCTTAAACTTCTTAAAAAAAACATGGTTATTTTGTTTGGTTTTCATGGCGAACAAACAAGCAATCTCTCTATTGCTAATGGAGAGGGGGGCGAATGGTAAGCACGTGCGTGATGTATCATAAAGCCTGTCATTGAGTCAACTGGCGTGGTTTCGAATCCCCGGTTGACGTGACAAGGAGTAGGATGGTCTGTCTAACCTTGTGGGTTTTCTCCGGGTCCTCCCACTGCTGTAGACCTCTACACGCAAGCGAATTATTGAATTGGAATTAAACCATGTTAGTCCCAAGATGACCTAGTTTGTGTCGAGTATACGTTAAACCCATCTTCTCTCTCTCTCTCTGGGGGTTGGGGTGGCCTAGTGATCTAGAGCGCCGCGCTTCGACCTCTAGTTGACCGGCCTTCCCTAGCTTGCGGCTATGGTTTCGAGCCCTGGGGCGGTATTTATAAACATTCTAAGAGTTGAAATCAAATCTTAACTGTCAAAAATTACTCCTAACTTTGTAGATTTCCGTTAGACCTATTTATTAAAGCCCCAATAACACTCTTGTTGTAACTGAATAATATGTCCCAGTCTTTAGTCTGGTCATAAAATTGTACTATTTTACAATATTCCAATTAATAAATGATACAAATTTCATCTTAACACACCTAATTTTAAAAATTGAAAAAATTCAACTACATGCCGTAACATGGTTTGAAAAGCCTTACGTAAGCACTTTCAAATGCAACATGGATTTAAACATATTTTCGAAACCTCTGGACAAGTAAGATAGGTTATAATGGATAATTTACACAACAGGGAGGACACTTAAACATCTAGTAGTTAGATTTAAGCTAATTATTTTTTTCGGAACCTGTCAAGCCAGCAAGAGTGTTATTGTCCCTTTAAACATTTTACTTTAGGAATTACTCCTAACTTGTTAAAAGTACTCTTATCATGGTTAACATGGCCGTCCGTGTACGCCGCCTAAGAGAGTTTAAAACAAGCAGAGATTTCTTAGTGGAGTACAACAATGACGAGTTGATAAAGAGATATCGAATGGACATGGGTGGGATTCTTTTTGTGACAGATTTAGTTTGGTTAGTACCCAAGTCTTACATTTAGTTAAAAGTAACTCTAAGACCATTTATAAATATTTCTAGAGAGTAACTTTTAACTAAATGTTGTTTTAGGAAGTCTTACAGTAAAAGTTAAGAAAACTCTAAGAATTTTTAAAAAATACGGCCCCAGGTGTGAGCGTATGCGGCTTGGAGATAGGGGCGCCTTCTCAACCTCGTGGGTTTCCTCCGGGCACCCCAGTTTCCTCCTACTGCTAAAGACCCCTACGCGCAAGCAAATTATTGAAATAAAATTAAAACCATATGTTAGTCCCGAACAGACCTAGTTTTTTTTGAGTGGACGTTAAACCTCTCTCTCTCTCCCTCTTGATTATAAAATTTGTGGTTTCCAGTCTATTGTCAAAATGTTTCAGGAAGAGAAATTAAAGATAAAACCCCATTCATCCTGTCATTAAATAACTCTATAAATATTAAACTATACTAGGGTAATGTCTGTCAAATTGAGAATATTTGCTAATCACATGTGTCCGCCCTGGATTAGTAATAGGCAGAAAGCGGAGTGGTGATGTTTGAGGATAAATGTGGAGATCTCGCCAGTCTATGACAAGCCAAGGACCGTGGTCAAAGCATACACTTCTCTAGTTTATAGATACAACCAATTTATCAGTGTTTGCGTGTCATGATTCGTTGACAAACCCAAGTCAACAGTGGCACACTTGTCTCGATTTGTTAGTAACTTTTTCCAACATGTTAAACTGTTAACAATTATACGTCAAAATGAGTTAGCATCACCGACAAAGGGCGCTCTTTTTTCTGGGTTTAACTTTTCGACACCCGTCTACCGACATGAGCTAGGTACAATTTTATTTATATATAGACTAGACTCTATAACGGAACCTATAAATAACGTTTTGTATAGTATACTCTAACTCCGAACAAGTTTGTTCTAGGTCTTATTTTAGGTAAATACTCCACCAAGGATCCACAAAACGTGGAAACACTCCCATGATCAAGGCATGGAAATTTGAAAGCAAACCAAATAAATTGACACTACAGTTTTTGTATTGTTTGCAAACTACAAATAGTATTTATAACAATTAACTTTACTCTGAAATAATTGTCATAAAATGTCGGCGTGCCTCCGAGATCGTTGCTTTGTAAAATAGATCTGATAGGCGTGATAGCATTTCTAGGCCATACATCCATATTGGGATTTCTGTAGAGAAAAGTAAATGAGATCTAAATCGTAGTCCTACAACAGCGTAACAGCAAGTCTCACCAAAGTATAATTTAGTTCTACAAGAATCCCCTTTACCAATATTGACTGGGTAACGGATGGAAACCGGTGTTGAAAATAGCGGGACTTTTTTTTATTATCTACAGTGTAACCAACACAAAGGGTATAATAGTTTAATGTGGAGAGCTAAGCCGTTGTTTATTAACATAGACTTAACTTTAAATTGTTGATTTACTAAACAAAATGTATTGACATGTCACGAACCTAACACAGACACGCTTGTCACCCATTGTTTTCTATAGCGTAAGACCCATTGCTTGTAGTTACGGCAGTTGAAATACAAAATGCAATAAAACCGAGATAAAAATAAAATTTATTTAAAGGCAGAAATCCCACGCTGTCTTGTATAACATGACGGCTTTAAAAACGACTGGGAATTGTGTGGAACAAAACGGAATCGTTTGTCTAATGATGAAACTGTTAACCAAACCGCACGCTTTACACTGTTACATTATCGGTGCATTTATTTCAAATATTAATCAAACTATTTACAGTAGGACGTTAAACCCTATTTCATTCATTCATGCATTCAAACCATTTTACGAAACCCTGCTGAAACCTTAGTGGACAGAAATTAATACAATGTCAAAAGAGTTATTTCCCTTTTATACACAGAATACCACACGGTCAACCTCCATATCTAACCGGGCTGTATCCACATCGATATCAGAGGCGTATCCAGGATTCTGGAAGGGTCCAGGCGTTTCAAATTGTACAAGTTTCTTAAATACAGATTAAAGAAGCATTGGAGGTGAGGGTTTTTTTCTAAACTGCCAACAACTTTTTGGCACCCCCTCCCTAAAAGAATTGTACGCGTAGTAGTGGAAGTAGTGGTAGATTGTAGATTGTGGTTTAACGCCTGTTCCAAGTATAGTGATATCACCGTCTAACAAACGACCCCTAAAATACGCTACTGAATTTTTGAATTCTCATCGCCAACTGTTAATAATCAGGTGAAAGTGATTATTGTTGTATACAATCTTAGATATCCGGACCATCTTGCGCTTCAAATATAATAGCTTGTAATTTCAATTTCATTAACTGTTTAGTTCTTAGGTCTGTCACTTTCCGCATTTCGTTAGCCAAGTATTTAGCAAAGATCATATCCTCGTCCTCTGAACAATCTGTTGCAATGGGGCGTAATTTCTTAAATCTACTAGATTCTAGTCTTGTTGATGTTCTTGGAGTTGTTTTGGAGGTACTTAATTTTCGCTTTGTTTCTGCTCGTGATGTTCTTTCGGAATCGGAATTATTATCGGTTTTAATTTGGGTGTCACTCTTAGCATCCAGCTGCTCGGAATCGCTGCCCGCTCCCTCGTCAATATCGGCAATCTGGTCAGCCGCCGAACCATTGGTTTCCTTTAAATAAATATGACGATATCAGTTCAAACTATACAATAAAATATTCTCTTCAAGACTACTACAGAGTGAATGTGATTATTGCATTCTTGATTTAAAGAACCTGGGGTATTTGTCAATGCAGGTTCTCAACCTTGTATAGTGCACACGGGGATTATAAGGACGATACCCCCCTCTAAGCCTTTGGCCAACATCCTTTGTATGAAATCGTAATGCCCGTTAAATTGTTAAAGAATAATCGTGTAACCTTACCCCCTACTTATGTACTAGTATCTACCTCTATAAATTTACACGGGGGCAGCGGTGTTTAAGGCGCTCGCTCGCGCAAGCTGTAATTCCTTTTGTACAGATCCGGTCCGGGGGCTAACATGGCACACGGCAGGTTGTGTATCCTTACATGCGGTTATTCAAGCAGATTTACATCTTTTCTATTTATAATTCTATGAACACGTGTCCAAGAAAGGGCGAAAAATTGAATTTCCCTTCCTATTTTTAGCTTTTTGCCGTGCGGGCCCAAACTGTGTTTCCTTATGTGCGTTAGGAAAACGGTTCCGCATGCGTTTCCGTACCGAACGCTACATGGTCCGTTTCGAAAAACCGTGCCCAACGCCGCATACAGAACCGTATCCGCACCCGCGCATAAGGAAACACTCCTACTAAAATTCTATGAAAGTGTTTAAGCTGCATTTTCTTTAGTACGGATCCGGTCCGGTTGCGGATACGGAAAAAACACTTTCATAGAATTTTAGAAAGAGTGTTTCCTTATGTCCGGGTGCGGATACGGTTTTCTATGCGGCATCCGGTACGGTTTTTCGAAACGGACCATGTAGCGTTCGGTACGGAAACGCATGCGGAATCGTGTCCGTTCCGGGAGCAGACATGGCACACGGCAGGTTGTGTATCCTTATATGCGGTTATTCAAGCGGATTTCGATCTTTTCTTTTTCTGATTCCTTGAACACGACGATCTGTGCCAAGGGCCAAATTGGAAAAAGGCCTCAGGCCTAATTTGCTACCCTTGTAAAATGACGCGATTATATTATTATTATTATTATGTGTCCAAGAAAGGGCGAAAATTCGAATTTCCCTACCTATTTTTAGCTTTTTGCCGTACGGGCTACCCAAACTGTGTTTCCTTATGTGAGTTGAACACGGCCCCGCATGCGTTTCAGTACCGAACGCTATAATTATGGTCCGTTTCGAAAAACCAAAGAAACAAAGTTTAAGCTGCATTTCCTGCAGTTTGGGTAGCCCGTACGGCAAAAAGCTAAAAATAGGTAGGGAAATTCAAATTTTCGCCCTTTCTGCGACACGCGTTCATGCATCAGAAAAAGAAAAGATCGAAATCCGCTTGAAAAACCGCATATACGGATACACAACCTGCCGTGTGTCATGTCTGCTACCGGACCGGAGTTGGACCGGAGCCGTATACTAAAGGAAATGCAGCTTTAGTCGTCCATTTAGAGGAACAGCTGAGGTCCAGTGTAGACGTTGGGGTGTATAAAAAAGAAACCCGTGTTGCTACCCGGAAAAGACATCCCTTAATTATAGCCCCACTGTCCGTCTCGTAATTTCTCTATAAATTACACTACTGGACTGGGACCAAACTCCACTCGATTGTGTTTGAATAAGTTGTTTTAACAACCCATATTCATTTTACCTGTTCCCCAACTCTTTTAGGCATCACGTGATTTCGTAGAAAACAGTCCAACGAATCGTAATATATCCATAAGCATTGGTAATCGTCTCCGCCTTTCTTCGCCGCTATCTTTTTGCGAGTTTCCCGACAGTAATAAGATCTGAGGTTCTGAATTTTATTGCTTACGTATTCCGCTGGAAGAAAAAATATATAACACATTTAGATAACTAATCGAAAAAGAAGTTAAATTATTAATCAATAAAAAAAATCTAAGATTGGGACAAATGCAGCCAAAGAAGAAATACTGGTATTAAGAAGGATTTAAAAAACATGTTGATTTCCATACATTCACTCTCCTTTGTTTTTTTCTATTTAGGCTATATATATATAGTTGTGTTATCTAGCTTACTAGTTTAAAATTTATTAAAATTAATTTTAATTTTTAAACTATACCAAGCTAAATTACTATATTTATAAAGAAAATCCCCAAAAGTTTTAATTAATTAGTAACCTGTAAATTCAGTTCCGAAACTTTCTTCCATTGCCTCTATAATATTGTCCGTAGATTGATTTCGTGACTCTTTATTATAATATGACGGGTGTTTTGTGTTCCATAAACATTCCTCACAGCGATACATTTCTATCAACATATCAATCTGATCTTTTGTCATTTGCTCTCGAAATTTTGACATTTTTACCATCAGTTTCTTGTCTGTATGTCTTGGAAAAAATATCTGCAAAAGAGCAAATTATTCGAACACTAGATGCACCAAACCTCTTCGACAGACAGGACTTTGTATGATACGACTAAAAAGACGAATCCAACATGGCGCATAAGATTTTAGGTCGGGTAAACATAGAAATTGTACGTAGGGAGAACTAGTACAATCTCTAGCACGGTGAACATCCATTTTCATCAATGTTTACTCTGTGATACGCTGGGGCCTGTTTCACGAAATTTTAACTAAGATAAAATCCGATTTTAGTAATTCGATTGGATATTATTAGATTGATTTTAGCGCTTAGCCAATCAGATTTAAGTATGTACTAAAATTTGGATTTTATCTTAAGTTAAAATTTCGTGAAACAGGCCCCTGTATGTATTCTTTTTTTAAATATTAATTTGGCCAGCAACTCAGATCTATTTAGATATTTCAAAGAACTAAGAATGTTGACTAGTGACTTGTACTTTTTAAATATAGAACAGTTATCTATAATTGAGACTACCAGTTGTATCTCAAGTTGTAACAAACTGATCGGCAGTGAATATATTCGCTAAACTGCTGCAATCACTGTGAGGGATCAGAGAGGCTTTGGGAGGGATGACATCGGTGCGCGTAGTAACATAAACTGGTCCGGACAGAATGGTGACTTTTACTCGTTTAATTACGCCTTCGCTACTATATTTTTTTTTTATCTTCATATACTTCAAAGACGTTTATTTATTTTTCTTATACCTCCAAAAATGTTTCAAAATATAATTTGATGGAGGAAATAAGTTAATATTGTTAGCTAACTGATTTGTATACGGATGTTATCCCTCTCAGTAGCGATCTTACGAATATTCACTACTGATCAGTTTGAGGGCTTTATTACGTCATTGGCATGGTCGAGATATGTCTCGACCTTTGACATCGGGCACCTGTTATCACGTGATGTAAACAAAATGGCGTCGTTGGACAAGTTGTATCCCGAGTTGCAGAAGTATTTTACTCAGTATGCGCTTCCAGTTACTGTGTCTGCAGCCACAATCGGAGTTATTTTCTTTCTGAAACGTTTTGGCATTATATACCAGTATTTTCATAAGGTTTTCTCAATTTTTAAACACATTTAGAAAGCATTTTTCAGCAAGGCCATGTCTCACAATAATAAGCAAACCTGACTTGAATGGTATGCCCGTGGACTTTGACACATTAACACATTTGCTTTTTGGCCTAACATTTGTCATCATATTTTTTTTTTATCTACTTTGTTCTTTATTATAATAAAATATTTGTTTAAAGAAATATAATATTAAGATGTATTTCTGTGGCAATTATTAACTTGTGTATTGTATAGTTCTATTCTCTGGAACCGAAACTAAATGAAAATGGGTCTAGACTCTAAAAGCATTTATAATATAATACATGTATGCTAATTGATTTACATTCAATTTTTGTTGTTGATGAAATACGCAAACAATCCAAATTGAAAGACAGTTGTTTTCACCTGCGTTTTTTGATATATTATTATCAGTTGTGAATAAGCTAATGAGCCTTTGTAATCTGCATTTTCTTCTAGGGTATGTTTTACTTTGTTCATTACAAATAGTGCTCAAAAAAATTATGTCCACACGTAGGGCCCACAGTACACAACTGTGTCTTAAATATTGAGATCTCATATTTTTGCCTTAAGATGAGAACATCTAATTAATGTTTTTAATTCCGAATATTATAGGTGATAATGGTGATATTGTGTTAGAGTTTTAGCTCCTTTAAAGTGCTCATAAGACGACAAACTGAAACTCGGCGTAGTGATGGACAGTGGTTATTATATGCACATTACGGAAAGTTAACATCAATCTGATTAAAAATAAATCAGCTATCTTCACTCAAAGTCGCAAATATAGACCTCCCGTAAAAACGACTTGGCCAATTATCGAAAACACTCTTAATCCCCTCGGTCCCTAGTGACGTCACAGTGTACAAATGCATATTCGGAATGTTTATTCCTTAATTACCTATATACAGCCGGCGTGTGTATTCATTAACGCCTGACTGGTTCCTTAATCCCCTAATTAAATAAAACAACTGACTACGGAATAATCTGTTTTTTTAATTTAGAATTTGTTTTATAAAGCCGATTGCTGTAGCATTGTCTTTTTAATCAGAATAAGCCGACCGTAAACTAACAATTGGCTTCTGATTGAAACAAGATTGGTGTAGAATTGGTGTAGCCGGCGCTACGGACATCTATGAAGCCAATTGAAATAATTAATTGTCGGCATTTAAGAAACAAAATGGTTTTAAGTAGTAATCATATAAATAAATCATTAACACGTGTTATTGGTCATTCTATCATACACCGAGAGAATGGAAGCAGAATATTTAGAGTTATCCTGTAGCAGTAGTTCTTTTAGGTCTGGCAATGTATCGGATACAGATACGTCGCGAGAAATGATAACTATAGCGCCATATATTATGTTTGAGCCGTATCTATCTGACTGTGGCTCCATAGAGGATGGCGATGTAGATGATACCGGATCTAATAATGAAAACCATCCGATTGTTGCGAGACTAGATTCATTGATTTCATTAAATTATCTATTTACAGCTTTTATAAATAAATTGATTTCATTAAATTATCTTTTTAGCTGTAAATAAATTGATTTCATTAAATTATCTATTTACAGCTTTTATAAATAAAAGAATTGATATTACATGTACACAGCCTGCCCTATAGTAGTAATTTACACACAAAGGATATTTAAACTAAAATTGCTTCAGCATTCCACAAAATTTACATCAGTTATAATCGAGAGCCGTTTTCGTTCAGTTTGGGTTTCAATAACAGAATTACCTCGTGATATTATCGTATATGTCCATGATACAACACCTCAAAGAAGACTTGCTGTGTTCTATTTTTAGGTTTAAATAATCCGACCATATCAGAAAGCATGCATTTGCACCTTTCACGGTGAAATAATCGTATATACGACCCATGAGATGCCATGATATAACTGTCATCAAAGGGAAGCGTGCATGCACCAATTGGAGACTTGATGTGTTCTATTTTTAGGCTCAAATAACCAGACCATATCAGAAAATGTGTACGAATAATAATAAATGACTAACGATTTTTTTTATATGTAACGAATAATAAATTACGTTTTGCATTTTGCAATTCTAAATTAATTCAATGTTTTTAATCGCTTTAACAATCAGATTCACCAATCAATTGTTGTCAATAATCTTAACTCGCTGAGCAGAATGGGTTCGATAATCAACACCAGATTTAAAAAAAGGCAGGTTATCGTTTATCATTTCAATTGAGAATTTAATTGGCATTTATTTAATTAGGTGATTGGCGGTTGTTGAGACCGCGATTAACACTGCTAGTTCTCCTTTGTTTTGTTTTATCTGCAAGTATAAAACTTGCCAAAATGTATTGTTGAAAATTTGTGCATATTTAGTAATACTTTGTTGTTTTTCTTTTATCAAATAGTTAACAAACTTGATTGACCTACCACTTACCAGTGGCTTGTTCGCACCAATTTATCGATTGGTATTGACATCTACGACAAGCATGTCGTCAAGGTGCAGCTCACTGATTATTAACAATTTGTAGGGGCTTGTAAAAAAAAAAGATTGCATGTCGTGTAAATATTTATTTTGTTTTTGTGTAGGTCATCAGCATATTATTCGTTTTAAATAAATATTATATAATTTCACGAGAAACGATGATTATCAAAGAACCGTAAGTGCAACTAATGTTTTATCGTTTGGTTGAGCCTTTTACTAACCACGTGGTTCTTGATTTTTTCTTTCGTGTTTTGAATATATATATATTTCCCAAACGTCGTATACCAGAGTCCCAAACTTCGTATATCCGAGACCCAAACGACAGATATCAACTCTCGCGTCATGTTTTTTTTACTACTCCATAACAATTAATGGTGTGTTTATTTTATAATAAACAATGAAGTTTATTCGACAATAAGTACAACTCGGTTAATTAACTGCTTCTATAATAACAAGTGGGATGAAACAGCCCGATAGCAAATCAGGTGTGGGATGAAACAGCCCGGGGTGAACCAGTCGTGGGATGAAACGACCCGCATCCGCCAATCCGTAATTAAATTGTTGACAAACGCAATCCACTCTTTCCGTAATATTTCGTCTTTGGGAAATTTATGAAACGTCGGTACATTATTCCCCTTTTCTCTGCTGGAATTTCCACAACTCTCTATAATACAACGATAATTCGGCATCTTGAAATACACTCGGAAATATTATAGTAACAAATAAAATCTATTACAATTCAAGACGAGAAGTGTCTGCGTTTGAAAATGCTTTGAATTATATAGTGATGTGTAGCTTACATAATTACGAGCTAATGATTACCGACAATACACACTTGTTAACTGTTGGTATGTTGATACAGTGATATATTATACAGGCAGTGATATATTGGATAGATAATGTGTATAGTATGTGTAGTGCCTGTGACGTCATCAGCCAATCAACCGGATTAAGGTCGTTCATGAAAATTTGAAAACCGTTTTTGGCTGTCCCATACTAAAACGTAAATAGCTCAGTTAATTTTAATCAGATTGATTTGAACTTTCCGTAATATGGATTTAGTAATCATTGTTTATTATAATATGTAATAGAAAATTATGATCTTATGTGCTCTTTAATATCATTTTGAACATTTTGATTTTAAATCATAAGTGTTTACAGATTTGCTTCGATTTTTGTACTGCTAGCACATAATTGACTTTGCTTTTTTTACAGGCAGATGAGACTTCAACAAGACATGGAGGGGAACTGGTGGCCCAAGTTTTAAAGGTTGTTTTATCTTATTTTGGAAAGCTGGCTTAAAGCCAATTTCTATAAACCCTTTAACGATTTTTGCCGCAATACCAAGGAAACTAAATTTGTTACTTAAAACAATATATCATACAAGCTCTTGTCAACAAATCCTACACTATTTCAAATCTAAATACATTGTCATTTGACACACCCAGAGATGAAAAGGATAGCTATCAATGCTTATTAATAATCACAATATTTATTGTAATACTGAAGTAAACACCTGTGATCTATGCTACTGGTAATAAAAAAGAACATAGAACCAAATTGAGTTACCAAATTTGAAATGTATAAATAATGCATACCTAAATAAGGCAAATGCAAATATGAATGCCATTTAGAGTATTTAACCGAATTCTATAAAATAAGATCCTTTACAATAAATGGTCAAATAGTCTACACAAGTATAGAAATTTATGATTATCTTTTGAGCCGTGACATTTAAACCATTAAGATATTAAGTATTGTTATTGACATCAGTTACGAGTGTGTTCATTTTGATGTTACCACTGCTGGTGCTGATAATTTGTTCAGTGAAATTTCTCTTTGTAATAGAGATTGGTCTTTGCTTTGTCAGGGCTACACATCAGAGACGTATGCACCACAAACTTCTCAGTACTGGTTATGTCTATGCCTAACAAACTCACCCCACCTTGGGTTGTGAATATGCAACTATTAGACAAGGTTTGGAATTTTACACAAGATTGTCTATAAAGTATGTTAAATCTATGTTTTTGTTTTGTAGGAACATAATATAAAACATGTGTTTACTCTAGTTGGAGGACATATATCACCTATACTTGTAGCTTGTGAAAAGATTGGTATTAAAGTTATAGATACAAGACATGAGGTAATACTTTAGTTAGCTTTTATTACACAAATGTACTCATCTGTTCTTACTGCTTTGCGACACCTGTGATAGGCTCTGGATAGACAAGGAGACAATGCTTATCAAGAGAATAGTGGCAAATGGTATTCAAGGAAACATAATCATATGTATGCATTTAATATTTCCTATATGATTTATGGACCTATGATCCCTGGTAAACATTTCCATAGCAGTGGGCACCTCATTGTTATCAGGGATACTGTTACAAAATATTGCTCTTCGGACATTTTTAGTTGGGAGGGTAATAGAGGCCATTATAAAATGTGAGTTGACACCAGGCTTCAAGATAAAGGAAATATGCTGTAATATGTCTTCATTTTGTATTTATTTTAGTTTGTTGTCAAAATATTTTAAAACATTGCACTTTTTTAATGAATATTAATTATTTGAAGGTAACTGCAGCTTTTGCTGCTGATGCAGTAGCACGAATGTCTGGTACTGTTGGCGTTTGTGCCGTAACAGCTGGCCCTGGTAATTATAACTTTCTTTCATAAATTTCTTCATTTATCAGTTTATTGCATCAAACACTTCAAAATGTTTTTATTCATCTGGGAAATCACAACATAAATGTACATTGTACATATCACCTGGTAATATTTTACAAAGCAGACTTTAAAGACTCTATTGAACTTATGTGTAGCAAGATGAGCCATTGCTTCTTTGACAATACTTTTTAAGCAATGAGTGACCCTGATGACACTCTTTAGGTATAATCTTGTCTTCAATATAAAAATCTAAGTAGAACTCCCAGGAATGTTTGGAAATACAATCTTTGTGAACCTAACATTTCACAGCTTTTGCTAAATTCAAAGACGCTCTTTTGATACAGTCTGTCTTTAATATAACAAGTGATTAAGAGCTCAAATGAAAGTTTGGAAATACAGCATTTGTGAAGATAAAAATTAAAAGTCTGATTATCACATGATATCGCTAAGCATATGAAAAAAACTATGAAGTGTGTTAAAAGTTTAAAAATTGTTACATAGAATCTGATGTTACTTTTTCTTTATAGAACGCTGGACAAACGTGGAGACTATATTTACCTAATCTTCCCCATTAAGAGTTATTTCCCTTAGTATATTGTATAGATTTGATGAATTTATCTTTTTAAATGTTACAGGTTTAACCAATACAGTAACAGCCATCAAAAATGCTCAAATGGCTGAATCGCCTGTTTTACTTTTAGGTGGAGCAGCAGCTACATTACTAAAGGTAAATTCATGTTTTTCATTGTTACTAAGGTAACAAAGTCACAAAGTGTCATTGGCTTTTGTGGCTAAAATATCAGGTTTGTCATGGCGTAGTCCATGCTGATATGTTCTCAGTTTGATTATCTAATATTTTTAGGAAAAAAACAAAGCTAGATAACGTCCTGGCTTTGATTTAATGGTATTTAAACTAGGCCCATGAGCTTTCTTAGCTACGAATAAAAGAAGTGAGCAGAATAATTCGATGAAATTTCAATTCCACATAAATATCCTTGTAAATACTGAACGAAAGTGAAACAATTTTTTGGGATGGTATTCCTATTTGTCATTCACCTTCACAATATTGTAGTTTGCAAGTGATTCCTGTTGTTTTTAATGATGTACCAGGACATTGACGCCAGCTGTCAGACAAAGATCTGTAATCCTATTTTCATTTTCTAACATCCTCATAGGTCTGTAAGTTTCAAAATAAATGGTTTAAAGGAGCTGTCCCAGATTTCAAAAGGTATCTTGTAATAGAATTAGGTTTAGGTAATAAAATGCCAAAATGTAATGAAAACGTTACATAATTTCACTGTTTTACGAAAGTAGCTATGCCAAAGTATTGAGAGGTGGTAATATGTCATGTCATTTTCAGAATTACTGACAAGGCCGATCTTAAACTATATTTCTCATGTTTTAAAGATAAACCAGCTTTATTCACCAAAATATGTTTGGGACAGTGCTTTAATGAAAAATGTCAGTAGTATGTTTTGGAATGTGTTTTTAATATGAAAAAGTAAGTAATATTTGATGAATATTAATGTTATAGGGAAGAGGAGCTCTACAAGATATTGATCAGATGTCATTATTTAAACCACTGTGTAAATTCTGTGCATCTGTTACGACTGTTAGAGATATAGTACCTACAATACGCCAAGCTTTACAGCAAGCCCAATCTGATACACCAGGTTAGTTTTTACATTATATTATACACCAGGTTAGTTTTTACATTTCACCAGGTTAGTTTTTACATTATATACACCAGGCTAGTTTTTACATTATATACACCCGGTTAGCTTTTACATTAAATATCATAGGTTAGTTTTTACATTATATACATCAGGTTAGTTTTTTCATTATATACACCAGGATAGTTTTTACATTTCACCAGGTTAGTTTTTACATTATATGCACCAGGTTAGATTTTACATTATATATGCCAGGTTAGTTTTGACATTTTATACACCAGGTTAGTTTTTACATTTTATACACCAGGTTAGTTTTTACATTTTATACACCAGGTTAGTTTTTACATTTTATACACCAGGTTAGTTTTTACAATCTATATTACAGTGTAGACACTTTATAATTATATAACATGAGTTTTACATCATAAGGTTTGAATCTTTGACTTGAATCAACAGACCATATATAATTTATTTTCACAGGAAATTATATTTGTAGAACAATCTATATACTAGTAGATGATATTTTTCATTAAAATTTTTAAGCACAATTTTTATGTATTTACAGGATCGGTATTTATAGATTACTTATATATATATTTTTAGAATTAACAGACCATATATAAATTATATTTACAGAACTAGTATTTGTAGAATTATCTATATTTTATATTTATCAAAATTAATTGACCATAAATATTATATTTACAGGGCCAGTATTTGTAGAGTTACCTATAGATGTTTTATATAATTACAAATTAGTTCAAGATCAAATGGGTATAAAGGGTTCAGGAAAAGGCCTTGTTGATAAAGTTGTTCAGTGGTAAGACATTTTTGTTTTTTTCGTCGAACTTTTGGAGAAACACACAACCCTGCTTTAAAATGAAGAATGTTTTGACTCAGTTCAGTGATAAGCAGGTAACTATGATTCTAATTGATTAGAATCTAGAGTATCTGATGGCATCGAGAGTTGATTATGGTCTTGTATTGTAAATTAATGTCTAATTAGTGATTTATCTAACATTTAAGGCCCCCCAAAAGACCTTTAATAGTCCAATTTAGATCTTGAATAATGTCTCTTAAAAGCAAAGAATTTGGATGAGTATTTGCCGCACAATTTGAAAAATGGTAGAAAATCCATATCTCAGCAAGATTTATCTTAAAGTTTTGTACACAATCTAATTTGACGCGTCCGTTGGAACCGAATTAGTCAATTTAAAAATATGATTTAGGTTTTAGAGGTTATCACCATAGAGTGCATCTTTACAACTATTAAGGAATGGAATTGTCTTGTCTGATTCACAGGTATCTAAGAAATCATTTAGCAAATTTATTTTCTGGAGCCTGGGAACCTAGACCAACGACACCATTGCCAGTTAAGCAACCTATGGCCAGCAGATCTCAAGGTAAGAACGATTACATGCAGCTTCCCTCTGATTTAACCCATGCCAACCAAGCTCGACAATTTCATGGATGAACAGTTTGGAATTTTGGCTCTCCTTGATATTAATTTACGCCTGGAATTGATTTCCACAAATTTGTATTGTTATTATACCAATTTATATTAGAAAAAATTATGCAGTCTTGGAAAGAGAATCATTATTGCAGTTGTGTTAGATCTTCTCTCAGTGTTAGGGTGCCACACCATAAATAAATATCTCAAAATATCTCGACAATTACACCAGAATATATATATGTTTTAAAGCCTTAAATCAGTTTCACACATTATAGTCTTTAAATAAACAATTATCTTGTACTTAATAAGCTATGACCATTTAACCATAAATCAAAAAATCAGCCATAATATCTGGGCACTTTTGAGTAAATATTGGTTACATGCCCTTGTTTTGAATTTAGGCTCGCTTAAACAGTCTACCTAACATCCTCCGTCTGATTGATAGACCACAATAATTAAGACTGCTTTTTTCTGAAACAAGAAATTGAATTTAGAAATATTCAAGTTAGGCAACTCAATAATTGTTTTAAGAACCTTGTAAAAGTAAAGTGAAACTACTGCTTATCCTTAAATAGCCATTATGTTTTTAAACAATGCAAAGATTGAATGTGATTTGAGTTATATGGATTGATAAACAACATTGTTAGTTAGTGATTAAAGCATGTCATTATTTTCTTCCTATTTACAATCATTTCATGTTTTTAGTAATAAACTAGAAAACTTGTTAAAGTTATGTATTGTATTAAATGCTGTTGAGAGGTTGTACTGTTAAAATACGATATTAATACTATTTTAGTAAAACAGTGTAGTGAGTTAGTGTCTAGATCCAGGAAGCCTGTTGTATTAGTTGGTAGCCAAGCTACATTACCACCTACAGATGTCAATGATTTAAGATCAGCACTAGAGGTATAACATTTAGACTTATGAAATTATTGACCAGGGGCCTGTTTCACGAAATTTTAACTAAGATAATATCCAAATTTTAGTTATTTGATAGGATAATTTTAGATTGATTTTAGTGCTTAGCCAATCTGCTAAAATTTGGATTTTATCTTCAGTTAAAATTTTGTGAAACAGGGCCCAGGTTGGTCCTTAAGAGATCTTTAGGGTATGGTTATGAAAAACATAGGTTTCAAATTAGATTGTATGAAAAACTTGTGACAATTTGGTTAATTGCTGAGTTAATAGGCAGGATATTTTGTCATCTCAGGGGTAATTAAAGCAGCTACACAGTTATAATCTTTCTCCACTTTATTGGGGGTTGGGTTGCCGAATAGATTCACAAGGTCTGTCATTGAGTCAACTGGTGTAGTTTCGATTCCCTGGATATATATGACAAGGAATAGGGTCACATATTCAACCTTGTGGATTTTCTCTGGGTCCTCAGGTAATCTCTTGCTAAAAGACTCCTACGGGCAAGCAAATTATTGAAATAAAATTGAACCATATGTTAGTCCAGAAATGACATGGTTTGTGTTGATTGGGATGTTGAACCCTCTCTCTCTCTCTCTCTCTCTTTCTCTCTCCAGTAGCTTGTTTTCGACATTTGACATATATAATAAACCATATGAAGATATACATCCATTCAAACTTCTTTTTTGAGATTCAAGTGTTTGAATATCGAAAAGCACTGACTTCTTACATGAGATCCCCAAAAAACTAATATCAGATTGGTTGTTGATGTTACAGAGTATGGGTATACCATGTTTTCTGGGTGGTATGTCTCGTGGTTTATTGGGTAGATACAGTAAAATACAGTGTCGACAGAAACGGCGTGATGCACTACGGGAAGCAGATTTAGTTATTTTAGCAGGTATGTCATACAATAATATTTACATTTAGTCAAAATTAAAAAACTTTTTAGAGTACACTTTTTGTTTGTAGCATATTTTATCCATACACACCATGCTGTAAATTTTAAATCAATTGCAATTGTGTTCAATATCTTACAACAGTGTGCTGTGAAGGAAATTATTTAAAAAAAATTCCTATTTTTTATCAAATTCCAACTCTTTGTAAATGTTGACCAAGTTATGAATTGTAATACAAATCATAGCAGAATGGCACTATGTATCATATCATGACTACAGTGGCAATACATGTATGTTTTCTATTTGTATAGGGTCTGTATGTGATTTTAGATTAAACTATGGCAGAGTGTTAAGTCGTAAATCAAAGATTATAGCTGTTAACAGAGATTATGATCAATTACATAAGGTATTAATAACTTTTTAAAAACAAAATAAAGATCGGATGCTCTAAAGTCAAAATACCACTCTTGTTGTAACATAATAATATGTCCCAATCTTTCAGGTCAACAAATTGTACTATTTTACAATATTCCAATTAATTGATGATACAAATTTCATCTTAACACACATATTTTAAAAAATTGGAAAAATCAAACTAAATGTAACTTGGATTTAAACATATTTCCTAATCCTGTGGACAAGTAAAATAGGATGTAATGGATAATTTACACAACAGGTAGGATACTTAAATATCTAGTACTTAGAATAAGGCTATTTTTTATTTTCCGGAGCCATCAAGAGTATCATTGTCCTTTTAAAAAGTATCCATTTTTTCTTCATTTCCTCTAACAAGCCTCAAGAATTGGATTAAAACACCAGTTACATGGCATATAAACTTGTCCTGAAATTGGATAATAATGACCCAGCAATCAGCAAACTAGATATCTGAAGTCATCTATTTGCCTGATCTACCTTCACTGTCAAATTCTTGTGTCCGTGAATGAGACATACACTGTTTTGGTTATTACGGTTTCACACTTTGCAACTAGTGTAAAACACTATTCTTTTTGATTGGATTTCCTAAGAATGTGGATTGACTTAAAAATACTCGAAATCATTGAATTTGTGCTGATTGAAATATTGCTATAATTTGGGCAGATCTTTAGAATAATTTTGTGCAGTATCACATCAAATCAACTCAATTCGATACTTAATTTTAAACTAAATTAAAGAGGCTTTAAACACATATTTTTCAATGAAATGGGTTTGTTTATCTCCAGAAAATTGTAGGATATTTATCGTTGTTGCTGTAATTTAACAAATACTTAATTATAAATGCTGTATCCTGTTTACAATTTAGTTGCTTAAAATGCATTTCCATGTAGATAATTAGGACATCCATTGCTTATTTCTAACTTAAAATTTGTAGGAATGTTATACATTATTCAAAGTCCTGAAAAATTATGTTTAGTAAATTTTGTAGTTTTAGTCAGCAAATCAATTTGTACTGGTATTTTAATATTAATCAGTGATTACGAAATTAAAATTTTTGATATCAACCGAATATATCATTTAAGTTACGGTACATTAAACAATTAACGAAAGACAAGTTAGACATAAAACCCTATTTGATTTGATTTCATTTTCTCATGAAACCCATATCTGATATAAAACAAAACAAATATGAAATACTAAAGAAAAAATATTTATTTGAGAAGTTGAATTTAAACAAATAAATATTTTACAACAATATGCATGATTTCAAAAAAACTGTCTACAAAATTGCCAATTGGAGCTTATAGACAGATTCTGCTTGAAATGAAATTAATGACTTTGAGGATCGACAACATTTAATTTCCTTTCTGTTGTTTTTTTCATAAGACACATATCTGGAATAAAATAAAACAAATGTAAAATACTAAAGAAATTTTCTTTTGCGAAGTCGAAAATAAACAAAAAAATAAAATACAACAATCTGCATAATTTCCTAGATACTGTTTCTATAGACGTCATTTTAAGTTCAAAGATCGGTTCTGCTTGAAATAAAACTATTGACTTCTAGGATTGACAACAAAGGCTACGCTGTAATTCAGTTTTATAGATTGTTTTGGTAGACCAGCTTTAAGTAAGAATTGTCACTCAATCATACCTGTTAAACAGTATCTAGCCATACATTTTAAATTGCCCCTTTTTTTGCACATCTGACACAACACTCTGGCCAGAATTGTACTAATTACACCTTCTTTTGCTGAAACAAAGTAAATTTTCATTTAAATACATCAAAATCAATTCGTATCCTATTCCATTGCTTCTAGTTTGACCCAGAACATGTTCCATAATGTTTATGTAATATTCGGAATGTGAAGCTAAAAGAGTCGTTGCTATGTAATCCCCACCCCCATTCAATCATCTGGCATGGTTTTGATTACTGGGTTGTATCCGACAAGGAATAGGGTCGCCTTTCCAACCTTGTGTGTTTTTTCCAGTGCTAAAGACCCCTACGTGCAAGGAGTTTATTGAAATAAAATTGAACCGTACGTTAGTCCCAAAATGACCTAGTTTATGTTGAGTGGACTTTTAACCACATCTCTCTCTCTCTCTTCCTCTCTCTCTCCACAGTAACACACAAAATCTGGAATTTCATGGAATTTCAAGGCTCCTCTTTTCTTTAAATAGGTCATTATTTATCTCTTTCTCTAGAAGTCACAATTTTTATACACCCACATTTCCATGTGGACTCTATACAGGTCATAATTCTTATCTGATTTTGACAAAACTTTAAATATAGGTTTTTCCCAAAAAGTTCTCAACTGTTTTCGATATTGGCATGTATCGGATCAAAACTTCATAGATTATTGCCCCTGATTGTATGAAAAATCATGTTTTTAGGCTGGTGGACCAGAGGTCACAATTTTGTAACGATTTTGATGAAACTTTACATGCATGTTTATAACCCAAAAATCTTGACTCCTTTCCTTATTTAAGGGGGGTGGCTCCAATTCAATGAGAAAATATTTGTTTTTTAAATTGCACTATGAACTATTAAAGCTAATGTTCTGAAATTTTCAGGACTTTATCGTTATCACACAAGTTTTTTAAAAATTTGCATTTCGGAACCTGGACCACGCCCATTCCCCATAATCCAGGATGGCCACCCCATGCCATTGAGGAAAAACGTAAAAAAAACTCTGCTTGATAAAATATATATTGTTATATATCCTAGTAAAGCTAAAACACCAAGGTACATAATTATCTATATTTGAATGTCATAAGCAGTAGTAGAAACAAGTTATTAAAATAAATGTCAAATTTATTTAATATTTTCTCATTGAATTGGAGCCACCCCCCTTAAGCCTATCGTAACGTAACTTCCTGAATTATGGCCCCTGATTTTCCAAAAAATTGCCTATGGTCCCTTGGGCTATCACAATTATTATCTGATTTGAAAAACCATCTGATTACCGTTACACCCGAAGGAAGGTTGAGTTCGAATTTCATGAAAATTGGACCCAAATTGTCGGACAAAGATCTTGGCTCCTTTCCTTATTTAAGCCTATCGTAACGTAACTTCCTGTATTATGGCCCCTGATTTTCCGAAAAATCGCCTATGGTCCCTTGGGCTATCACAATTATTATCTGATTTGCAAAACCATCTGATTATATCACCGTTACACCGGAAGGAAGGTTGAGTTGGAATTTCGTGAAAATTGGACCAAAATTGTCGGACAAAATGGCCGCCGTTTGTACGCGAATAGTGTAAAAGTTGTAGACTCTCTACAGGTCACAATTCTTATCCAATTTTGACGAAACTTAAAATATAGGTTTATCCCCAAAAGATCTCGACTGCTTTTGATATTGGCATGTATCGGATCTCAACTTCATGGATTATGGCCCCTGATTGTACGAAAAATCACGTTTTTAGACTTGTGGACCCTATAGAGGGTCAGTAACCTCCTCAAAACTCTGGGGGTAAATGGGTTGGTTGAGAATTTATATAGGGGTAAGCGTTGAGAAAAGGTTGAGAAATTTTTATCCAATTTTAAAACAAAAAACTTTCAAAAATAATCGTGTATGTCGGAGTGTAATTTCCTGGATTATGACCTCTGATCCTGATTGTATGAAAAATCATGTTTTTAGCTCTTGTTACCTCTAGAGGACACAATTTTTTTTGATTTAAAAAAACATTTAAATTAATCACTGTTACACCCTAATGATTGTTGTGTTCAAATGTTTTGAAAATCAGACCCTATTTGCCGGACAAATAGTGTAAAGAATGTAATTCAAAGGTTGAGGACTCTCTAGAAGTCACATTTTTTTTGGATATATTTTGATGAAACTTAATTAAAATATGTTTATATCCAAAAGATCTTGTTTCTATTCGATAATCGTGCACATCTGACTGTAAATTCCTGGATTATGGCCAATTATGTACATCAAAAATCAAATTTTTGATTAGCTTGTTTTATGTCCATCTCTTTAAGAATTTTGGCATATCTTGCATGTCAATCGCTTGTTTTTTGAATTGGTCACAAACTATGATTTTTGGAACCATCATGAAAATTCTTTGTTAATATGGAAAATTTCCAATGTATTTGCTCTTAAAAAAAAGCAATCTCTGAATGACAACCTTAATATATAGCAATTAGATTCCTTCAAAATACACATAATACCAATACTTACTATTAGGCCAACACTGATTTGCAGAAGTTACACTTAACAGAAATATACATAATGTCCCCAGCAGGAAAACTTTAAAATGAAGATTCATTGTGGTTATCAAGTATGACTATATCAGACTTCACACTATCTTGCAATGTCAGAAACTAATAGAATACAGTCATGTAGTTGTTAAAACTGTTATTTTTATAGTCCCATCTATCACTCCTATCCCATTATTATGTTTGTCCCTTATTTACTATTAAAGAGGCATTTGCACTTTGATTTTCGGATTGACTAGATTTCAGACTACTATGCTGTCACATCAAGGGTGAATTGTGTGCAATTTCTCACAGATAAATTAGCCATAAGCCTAATGCACTCTCACACTGTGACTGTGACAAATTTCTCAAAACACATATCAGCCTGATTTTATTTTAAAATCTAATGTTAAATTTTAATTATGAATATGAAATTATTTACATTTATTTTCTTTAAATGTGATAATGTCTCTTTAATTCCATAACAGGATATGTATCATTGTTGCTACAATTAAACAGATACTTCATGCTAATGGGTATATATATACATGCTATTCTCCAGAAAATTGTAGGATATTTATCATTGTTGCTCTAATTTAACAAATACTTCATACTAATTCTTATAAAGGATCTATGTACTGGTTTTAAAGTATCCTGTGTATTTTGCAAACCTTTGCACTAGTCCAGACCTGTGTGATTATTTTTATATACAAAGTTTATAGGCTATATTGTCACATTTGTGACAGTAAACTGGTATAAATTGAAGTTATTATAAATACTGTATCCTGTTTACAAGTCAGTTGCTTAAAGATTCATTTCCATGTAGATAATAAGGACATTCATTGCTTAAAATTTGAGTTACATTATGCAAAAATATTTGTAGGAATGTTATGCATCATTCAAAGTCATGAAAAATTATGTGTAGTAATTTTTTTAGTTTTAGTCAACAAATCAATTTGTACTGGTGTTTTAATATATCATCTTATCAGTGATTACAAAATTAAAATTTTTGACATCAACGGAATATATCATTTAAGTTACCGTACATTGTACATTAAACAATTAACGGAAGACAAGTTGGACATTAAACCCTATTTCATTTGATTTCATTTCCATTTATTCATGAAATATCGGATATAAAACAAAACAAATATGAAATACTAAAGAAAAAGTATTTATTTGAGAAGTTGAATTAAAACAAATAAATATTTTTAAACAATCTGCATGATTTATAGGAAACCCTACAAAATCGCCAATTGGAGCTTAAAGACAGATTCAGATTTGTGGAGAAACTTTTTAAATTGAATTCCATTACATATCTGCTAGATATCTGTTGCTTGTTTAATTATTAATGAAAGTTAAGTGATTTGGAGATTAAAGTGTTCTGTAACAGTGAAACTTACCATTAGTAAGTAATTTTTGTCAGAAACATATTTTCAAGTAGTAATGAAAATATTTTTTATGTTTATTTTAGAATTCTGATATGTTCTGGAAGCCTACTGTAGGTGTACAGGGCGATGTGGCTAGTTTTATTGTAGAATTACAGGCAGAATTAGGTGATAATTATAAATGTGATCAAGATTGGGTTAAACAGCTTACTGCACGTGATGATGAAAAAGAAGAGGCTAATAGGTATGATAAATTTAACAATTATCTCTCTTACTTGAATTTTACAATTTCAAAACTCTTCTTAATCATTCTCACTCCTAAGTTTGGTGAAGAATGGTCAAAAGTGTGTCAAGGACATGAGATGAAGAATCCAAGTGATATCCAATAATTACTAACAGAGTTATGGCCCTTGATCACTTTGAAAAATTTTGTGGACACTCTAGACAGTGTTAAAGACCATGAGACGAAATAATGTGAAGAAATGTTTAGTAAACCTTTGTTTTTTTACCTTTTTCAAAAATTTAAATTGTAAATATTAAAACCCATGATCAATTTCATCAATTAATGTATATAAATATATTTTAATTATTAGTGGAGAATAATGTGATTTCAATGAGACAAGCACTTACAACTAATTCATTATTTTGACCTCAACCAAGTTTTCCCATATTTTAATATGGGCTGGTGGGGTTAAGTGGCCAAATGGCCTATTGGTTAACATGTGCTCGTTGAATCACAAGGTTTGTCATTGAGTCAATTGACTTGGTTTTGATTCCCTACTTGAACATCAGTAGGGTTGCCTGTACAACTTCGTGGGCTTCTCTGGGTCCTCAGGTTTCCTCCCACTGTCGAAGACCCCTATGTGCAAGCAAATTATTGAAATAAAATTGAACCATATATTAGTCCCGAAATGACCTAGTTTGTGTTGACTAGACATTAAACCCCATTTTTCTCACTAAATTGGCGATATCAAGGCTCCACTTCTCTTCAAATAGGTTATCCAATCTTAGAAGCAGAATAGGTGGAAACTTTTTTAAAATTTGTTGTAGCCTCTACCCTTTCATGTTATTTTGTAGTTGTAATTATCTCTCTTTTTGCGAAATGCTTTATTTAATCAAAACAAAAACACAAACACTATCTTTGACCACACAATGTTTTACCAAGGAAAATGTTAATATATTGTAATTCTTGAATTTTACTTTTCAGAGCTAAAGCAGAAGAAATTTGTTGTAGCCTCTACCCTTTCATGTTATTTTATTCAATTTTGTAGTTGTAATTATCTCTCTTTTTGCGAAATGCTTTATTTAATCAAAACAAAAACACAAACACTATCTTTGACCACACAATGTTTTACCAAGGAAAATGTAAATATATTGTAATTCTTGAATTTTACTTTTCAGAGCTAAAGCAGAAGAAAGTACCGATCAACATTTAAATCCATTAAAAGTTCTACAGATAGTAGAAGAAGTAATGACTGATAATACTATTATGGTTGCTGATGGTGGAGATTTTGTAGCTACAGCTGCTTATATACTCAGGTAATAATATCTTACTATCACTGACCAGATATTTCTTTTGTCAGAACAGAGAAATTAGATTGATACTCCTTTTAACCATCAAGATTCGCAGTTCACACACTCGTTGAAACTCCTGGAAAAATGCAAATGTGATTTCCAGTGCTGAAAAATCCTGAGAAAAACAAGATTACACTATGAAAAATTAACATTTGGGGTTTTTGATGTAGTCATCGAATGTTTCTTCAAAAGTTCACATGCTTGCGCCGTAAATGTTCTTTGAGTGTAAAAAAATACATCTATACACGGGCTCCTGGAATCTGGTAAATAACTCCTTGAAAACTCCTGGAATTTTAAGTGTTCTGAGTTATGCACATCCTGATATAATGAACATGGATAGGTTAAGAATTTGCAGAACTCTAAGCCTAACATTGGACTCTACAAAATCTTTTAATCCAGGACTAAAGATTATTGAATGTTTTGCTTGTCCTCTTAAACAATTTAGGATTTTCGCACCTAAGTAAACAACATAGGCAAGGGAGATCTAGGAATATATAACTAAGCATACAGAGATTAGCACAATTTAAAAATCATTGGGTAGTAATAAAAACATCTAACTTTGGTCTATTGATTTACAAAATATTTAAGTTGTCATTTAATGTTTTTGTTACAATAGACTTGTACTAAACCTGAAAATAAATATTACAGAAAGTTATTTGAAGTAGACTAGGTTTATGCAGGAGTTTTTAAGATTTATATCAGTCCATTTCCTGATGAACTTTATTTTTATACGCCCACATTTTCATGTGGACGTATTATGTCGTCGCCCCTGTCCGTCCGTCCGTCCGGACGTCCGTCCGTCCGTCCGTCCGTCCACAATTGTTTGTGGACTCTCTACAGGTCACAATTCTTGTCCGATTTTGACGAAACTTAAAATATAGGTTTATCCCCAAAAGATCTCGGCTACTTTCGATATTGGCATGTATCGGATCAAAACTTCATGGATTATGGCCCCTGATTGTACGAAAAATCACGTTTTTAGCTTGTGGACCCTATAGAGGTCACAATTTTGAACCGATTTGGATGAAACTTTACATGCATGTTTATAACCCAAAGATCTTGGTTCCTTTCGATATTTTCACCTATCGGAACGTTAATTCCTGAATTATGGCCCCTGATTGTCCGAAAATTCACCTATTTTAGCTCGTGGTACCTCTGGAGGTTACAATTATTATCCGATTTGAAAAACCGTTCAATGTTATCACCGTTACACCCTAAGGAAGGTTGAGTTCAAATTTCGGAAAAATCGGACCAAAATTACCATACAAAATGGCCGCTGTTCGTACAAAAATACTGTTAAAAAATGGTATATCAAGGTTGTGGACCCTGTAGAGATCACAATTTTAAATAGATTTTGATGAAACTTGAAATGCATGGTTATAACCCAAAGATCTTGGTTCCTTTCGATATTTGCACATATCGGATTGTAACTTCCTGAATTATGGCCCCTGATTATACGCAAAATCGTCTTGGTTTAGCCTGTGGTCCCTTTGGAGGTTACAATAATTATCCGATTTAAAAAATCGTTTGATTATATCACCGTTACACCCTAAGAAAGGTTGAGTTTGAATTTCAGAAAAATGGGACCAAAATTGCCATACAAAATGGCCGCCATTCGTACGCAAATACTGTTAAAAAATGGTATATCAAGGTTGTGGATCCCGTAGAGGTCAAAATTTTAATTCGATTTTGATGAAACTTAAAATGCATGGTTATAACCCAAAGATCTTGGTTCCTTTCAATATTTGCGCATATCGGATCGTAACTTCCTGAATTATGGCCCCTGATTATACGCAAAATCATCTTGGTTTAGCTTGTGGTCCCTCTGGAGGTTACATTAATTAACCGATTTAAAAAATCATTTGATTATATCACCGTTACACCCTAAGGAAGGTTCAGTTCAAATTTCGGAAAAATCGGACCAAAATTACCATACAAAATGGCCACCGTTCGTACGTGAATACTGTTAAAAAATGGTATATCAAGGTTGTGGATCCTGTAGAGGTCAAAATTTTAATTCAATTTTGATGAAACTTGAAATGCACGGTTATAACCCAAAGATCTTGGTTCCTTTCGATATTTGCGCATATCGGATCGTAACTTCCTGAATTACGGCCCCTGATTATACGCAAAATCGTCTTTGTTTAGCTTGTTGTCCCTCTGGAGGTAACAATTATTATCTGATTTAAAAAATCGTTTGATTATATCACCGTTACACCCTAAGGAATGGCTGCCGTTTGTACGCGAATACTGTTCCTTTCGTTATTTTCACATATCAGATCATAACTTCCTGAATTATGGCCCCTGATTGTCCGAAAAATCGCCTATGGTCCCTCTGGGGGTCATGATTATTTTCCGATTTAAAAAACCTGACTCTATCACCGTTACACCATACGGAAGGTTGAGTTTGAATTTCAGGGAAACCGGACCATAATTGCCAGACAAAATGGCCACCGTTTGTACGCTAATAGTGTTAAAATATGGTATATCAAGGTTGTGGACCCAGTATAGGTCACAATTTTAATTCGATTTTGATGAAACTTGAAATGCATGTTTATAACCTAAAGATCTTGATTCTTTTCTATATTTTCGCATATCAAATTGTAATTTAATGAATTATAGCCTTTGATTGTAGGAAAAATCACTTTCGATTTTGCTTGTTCTCTAACCATCTCTCGAAAATGTGGGCGTATCCTGCCTGGCAGTGCCAGCTTACTATCTTTTCATTTACAGGTCATTAAATCCTCTAATACAAGTTCTATGTATTTTAATTTATGTGAATGAAGACACAATTTATTTTTGACAATAGTCTATTTTCCCAACACATAGCAATACATTATAATGTCAATATTAATATTTTTAGACCAAGAGGACCCTTAAGATGGCTAGATCCTGGTGCGTTTGGTACATTAGGTGTTGGAGGAGGGTTTGCTTTAGGAGCTAAGTTATGTCGTCCTGATGCTGATGTATGGATCATATATGGAGATGGTACTGTTGGTTATAGTATAGCTGAATATGATACATTTACTAGACATAAGGTTTGTATATAAATCAACATATCACAAAATAGTTAACTTATCTTCTAAAATAATAATACAAATGTGCTGTATAATGTTTAATTGATAATAGCTGTTTTGAGGCACTGTTTAGTGTTTACAAAGTATAGCATATTAAAACACGGGTTCACATATATCACAGAAAAGTGGGGTAACACAAATTATTAAAACCAGTTTGTTAAATCCTCTTTAATCAAACAAGTCTTCAGATTGTTGTTTATTCTTAATCACTTAATTGCAATCCACAGATGACCAAGATTGGAGTTAATTTTTGGTACAACCAAATAAATGCTCTTGTGGTATAATATTGCAGACACAGCTCCTTAACAACAGATTGTTGAATCCAATAAGTGTCAGTCATTTTTTTCTCTGACATAACAAGGAACTCCCTTTGTTAAACAATTGGTAATATTTAATCCAAATGTCAGTTATCTTGTATTATAAAAATGGCCGATTGTTGTTATTATAGTTACCAGTTATATCTGTTGTTGGTAATGATGCTGGTTGGACACAGATAGAAAGAGACCAAGTACCTTTATTACATAGTGATGTAGCTTGTAAATTAGCTGTAAGTATTACCTTTATTACATAGTGATGTAGCTTGTAAATTAGCTGTAAGTACCGTTTTTATACGCCCACATTTTCATGTGGACGTATTATGTCGTCGCCCCTGTCCGTCTGTCCGTCCGGACGTCCGTCCGTCCGGACGTCCGTCCACAATTGTTTGTGGACTCTCTACAGGTCACAATTCTTGTCGGATTTCGACAAAACTTGAAATATAGGTTTATCTCCAAAAGATCTCGGCTGCTTTCGATATTGGCATGTATCGGATCAAAACTTCATGGATTATGGCCCCTGATTGTACGAAAAATCACGTTTTTGGCTTGTGGACCCTATAGAGGTCACAATTTTGAACCGATTTTGATGAAACTTGACATGCATGTTTATCACCCAAAGATCTTGGTTCCTTTCGATATTTGCGCCTATCGGGACGAAATTACCTGAATTATGGCCCCTGATTGTCTGAAAAATCACCTATTTTAGCTCGTAGTACCTCTGGAGGTCACAATTATTATCCGATTTAAAAAACCGTTCGATTATATCACCGTTACACCCTAAGGAAGGCTGAGTTCAAATTTCGGAAAAATCGGACCAAAATTACCATACAAAATGGCCGCCTTTCGTAAGCATATACTGATAAAAAATGGTATATCAAGGTTTTGGACCCTGTAGAGATCACAACTTTAATTCGATTTTGATGAAACTTGAAATGCATGGTTATAACCCAAAGATCTTGGTTCCTTTCGATATTTGCGCATATCGGATTGTATCTTCCTGAATTATGGCCCCTGATTATACGCAAAATCGCCTTGGTTTAGCTTGTGGTCCCGCTGGAGGTTACAATAATTATTCAATTTAAAAAATCGTTTGATTATATCACCGTTACACCCTAAGGAAGGCTGAGTTCAAATTTCGGAAAAATTGGACCAAAATTGCCATACAAAATGGCCGCCATTCGTATGCGAATACAGTTCAAAAATGGTATATCAATGTTGTGGACCCTGTAGAGGTCACAATTTTGATTCGATTTAGATGAAACTTGAAATGCATGGTTATAACCAAAAGATCTTGCTTCCTTTCAATATTTGCGCATATCAGATCGTAACTTCCTGAATTATTGCCCCTGATTATACGCAAAATCGTCTTTGTTTAGCTTGTGGTCCCTCTGGAGGTTACAATAATTATCCAATTTAAAAAATCGTTTGATTATATCATCATTACACCCTAAGGAAGGCTGAGTTCAAATTTCGGAAAAATTGGACCAAAATTGCCATACAAAATGGCCGCCATTCGTATGCGAATACTGTTCAAAAATGGTATATCAAGGTTGTGGACCCTGTAGAGGTCACAATTTTTATTCGATTTTGATGAAACTTGAAATGCATGGTTATAACCAAAAGATCTTGGTTCCTTTCGATATTTGCTCTTATCAGATTTTAACTTCCTGAATTATTGCCCCTGATTATACGCAAAATCGTCTTTGTTTAGCTTGTGGTCCCTCTGGAGGTTACAATAATTATCCAATTTAAAAAATCGTTTGATTATATCACCGTTACACCCTAAGGAAGTTTGAGTTTGAATTTCGGAACAAAATTGCCATACAAAATGGCCGCTGTGTGTATGCGAATACTGTTAAAAAATGGTATAACAAGGTTGTGGACCCAGTATAGGTCACAATTTCGATTCAATTTTGATGAAACTTGAAATGCATGGTTATAACCCAAAGATCTTGGTTCCTTGCACATATCAAATTGTAATTTAATGAATTATAGCCTTTGATTGTAGGAAAAATCACTATCGGTTTTGCTTGTTCTCTATCCATCTCTCGAAAATGTGGGCGTATCCTGCCTGGCAGTGCCAGCTTACTATCTTTACATAATTATGTAGCTGTAAATTAGATGTTAAGTATTGCCTTTATTACATAGTGACATAGCTTGTTAATTTGATATAATTACCAATTTTGCATACTGACGTAGCTTTTAAATTAACTGTAAGTACGGTAGCTTTATTACAGTGATGTAGCTCGTAAATTAGCTAAGTATCTGTATAACCAATCTGATTACAATAGGCCTACAGATCTATATTTCTTTTTTTTTCTTTATCATTTCAATGTCAAGTGTCATACAAGTGACTTTTGACCTTATGACACCAGACATTGATTAAACAATAAGCGTTGACATTTCTAGTGGTTTACCCACAGTTCCGTGCACCTCACACCAAAACACGTACGTAACTAATGTGATGAAATTTATGGTAGCTGGCTTTTTTTTCGAACGTATCCAGTGAAAGGCCATTTTGCACAGTAATCCCAGCCAAAATTTTGCTATTTTTTAAAATGACGTTAAAGTTTTGAATTTTTGTTTAGAATTGAAATAAATTAACTAATAGTCAATCCCCATGCTAAAAACATTAGCAGAATTCATTGTGTATATGTGTAATAGACCTGACCCAAGCACAAAATAGTGCCAATAGTGCGGTCCCCGCGTGTGTCAAATGTCCGTTTAAACTTGCTAATTCTGTTAAAATCCCATTTTCTTCAGGGGATTATTATTCAATCTTGAGTTGTGTTCGTGTTATTGCACAGACAACCCTGATACGACGCCTGTTTTCTGTTCGTCAAAGTCATTGTACTTTCGTTTGATTGTTTACAAACTAACTTCTGTGCGTTGACCTCGCGACCTGTGACGTTTAGATAACGGCATGTGAATATCATGGCTGTTCATTGTGTCAGAGTCACTTCTCTGCAGGTAGGGTGAGTCTGTCGTTCAGATTGACCAAAACCCAGCTGTAACAGACTGTTTAATTGGCTAATCCCTCACATCATATAGAAGGAACGGTTTTATAACAACTCTTCCAGATTTTGAACTATAAAAAAACAAAATGAAATAGGATCTGTGTTTTAATCAGATTGCTTTATCATATGGTGATATATTTTGTAAAGTAGCGCTAAGTAATTATAACTTTGAATAGACTCTCGCATTATTTATTTGGATAGTGTCAGAATTTTTAAAATTATAACTTTTATTTCTAATTTGTGCTCATCACTATATTATTATAATTAACTGGTACTTCAAGTTTGACTTTGACACACAAAAAGTAATAGATTGTCCAACATAATGGGTTTTCTCCAGTTTCCTGTTACTGCGCGCAAGAGATTTATTTGAATAAAATTGTTCTAAATCTTATTCCAAAAATAACCTTATTTGCGTTGAGTGGATGTTAAGCCTCATTTCTCTCTCTGTTTTTATAGCCGAACAGTTGCAAACTTTAGACTGACTTGGTTTTTATTGCTTTCCAAACATTTCTGTATCATAGTAGACAAGGTATTGATATGAGCTGTGCTTCGATTTCGATCAGTATTTGTAATTGTCTTTTCTTTTGTTGTGCAGGACAAATCATCCCATAATTACAATTTACCATTTCTATTTTTAGTTTACTGATTATGACAAAGTAGCAGAAGGATATGGTGGTAAAGGTTACCGCCTGGATAGTACCAATGAAGATAGAATCAAAGAAGTTCTACAAGAAGCCCTGAAAGAAAGTCAAAATGGAAATGCTGTATTAATTAATACATTGATTGGAAAAACTAATTTTAGAGAAGGCAGTATATCGATTTAAATGAGTGACAGTAGTAACTTCTAGATGGCCTTTAAAAATCAATTTAAAAAATTATGAATGAAATGTGATAGTTTCAATTTTGCAAAAAAGGCTAAATGGCTTAAAAAAGCTTTTAACTATGTCTACTTTTTGCAAGGTTTCTGTTGCTTGGTTCTAACCAGCAACCTAAATTATTGTTTTGATTTTGAAAATACATTTGATCTAAGATAGCATGCATCTGTGTGTGAAAAGGGTCAATGATTGTGAACATTCTCAAATTGTATATGACTGCTTCTTTGCCAACATCCTCTACTTTTGCATTAATGAATGAAATGTCTTACATAAATTTTTACGCAATTCAAAAATATCAAAATTATTCATATTATCTAATTTGTAGAAAATATAATATTTATTAATTATAATTATTTTTTTTAGTTATTACTTTGTTATTAAAAGACAGCACGTTATGTTTAATTTTTCTACCATTTTTTATTTTTGTTCTAATATTCAGTATCAATAATATTAATGATTTTATTTTTGTAGTTTAGAATTTATACCACATTTAGCAATATATAATGAGACACTACAAAAAACACAACCCTGATTTGACTTGAAAGTGTTAGTTAGACATATAGTTAGCATGATTTTAGGCTGAACATTTACCAACAAAGAAAATCAAAAACGTCAACAACTAACGTAGGCCATAATAACATTGCACCTATTTTTCACTATAAAGTAATCAGCAAAAAGAGTGTAGTCAGCAATGAACAGTGTCAGCATTGACTTAACCAAGTGGACTCCTCACTCTAGCATCAATATGGCAAGTTTGAAATAATGTCATTTTATTATTTTCGAACACAATTTCTATATTTAGCCTTATATTATAATCATTTTTAGTGGCTTTTAATATTATCATGTTATAAATTTACTGTATGTCTAATGATTTTCAATAAATTTATCTATTTTTTTTATTATCAGTAGTGGAATACCACGTTTTATCAGTGAAATAAAAGTGTTATTTCACTGGCCGCTGGGACTACCTTTTGTTTTTACCTAAGATGATTGTAAAATCATAAAATAAATAGAACATTTGTCGTTTTGTCATAAGTAACATTCGTGAAAATATAAGTTTTCTTGCTTCTGAATGAAATAAAATATGTTACTTATGACAAAACAACAAATATTCTCTATTGAATTGTTCTTTGAATTGAAAGACTTGACCATAGGCTTTAAAAGAGTCCAAACATCACAATGTGTTCTGTCTTCAAAGTTTTTGGCCATCAAGTGACTTGCTTAGCTGAAAGAGGAAATTGAATTAAATAAAAAGGGGATTAACGTCCTACTGTTCAGCTCTGACTGGGCTGAAAGACCAATACATTGCTATAGTACTATGTAATTCGGATAGCTCTTCAAGCTGTATATTGATTGCATTGACCAACTTGAATGGTTAATTTCAACTTCCTTCGGTACTACAGACAAGAAATGGAAGTAGCAACTTGAAATGCTAGTTACAGTTTCAATCTCTAAATATGCCTGATTAAGTCGAGAATAAATGGTGCGAATCAAAATTCGTCAATTTGGAATACTTAAACAATACTTTCTTAAAATTGTTTGCATAGAAACTTCATTGTCTTTGTCAAGTTAGCATGGTAAAAAATAACACTATTTAAAAAAAATATAGATTTACTTTATTCCATAAAAGATCTCTACATCTAAATTGAAGTCATAGTTATATTCAGTAAAATTATATGTGGTTCAACAACAATATTAAATTCATTTTAGTTTGTTGAAAATGCTGCATATCAATGAAAATATATAACAATGGATAGTTTGCTATTTAATTTATAATTTATATGAATCAAATTTAAAATCCATTGGCCATTATGAAAATTAAACATTTCAACTTTGGTAAAGAAAATATAATTAACATTAATCATTATGTTTGCACAAACATTATCAGTGAACCTAAAACGGTTACTTGATAAATTTGTTGGGGTTGTCTTTGATTATCAATTAATATTGAATGAACAATAAAATAAACACCATAATTGAATTAATAAACAAATTTTCAATATATTTCTAATTCTTAACAATTAGCTAGTCATGTTAAATACAATGAAAAAGCAAATGGGCATTTGTAGAGACAATATACATACAATTGACTAGCCTTTAAAATAAGCATTAACAGAATATGCCACAACACAGACCAATTTATGATGATCCCACAATTGATTATGCAAGAATATACACAGCAACTAAATAAGGAAATATTTATATATCTTAGTAAAATGGTTATCAATAGATGATGCATCTAGCATGTACCTGAACACGAGTATGTATCCGATATGTTATATGTGTATCATAAAACTTAATATTAACAATTATTTTCAAATAAATTAGTCTAAAATATTTTACTGTCTTAAGTGAGTCTCAAAAACCTTCTTTGGTGGTTGGGAGAAGAGCCAAATTCTTTAAGCCCTGTTTATTGTGGATATTTCCTAATGGTCAGTGGGAGAAGAACTTTTGGGATGATAAAAAAAAATAACAAACAAATTGTATATATCATTAAAGATACATTAGTTAAGAGCTGAATCTGCCTATAACAGGTCTTTCTTTGGGCCTGAAATGTTTTCTGAAGTATTCATTAGACATTTATTAACTGATCCAGGCCTAAATCAGCTCTGGATTGCATCAGATTTTCTCTGATATTAAACAGATTAAAACGGTTCAGCGATACTTTGATTTAATCAATATGGCGGATTCCAGGTGGTTCAGGATTTAGCTTCGATTAACCAGGACAGTGCTTGAAATTATTGCATGTGTCTATCAAACCTTCAAAGGCCAATATCTTCGCTTGCAAAAGAGTAATTTGAATGAAATTTTTCATATTATTCATTTACATCATCTACTTTCGAACTATTATAGCAAGAATGGCTAGTTCTTATTTATATCTTAACTAATGTATCTTTAAATGAAAAGAAACAAATTTTTATGCTTAGTGACAAAATTAATTGAGCTACTTGTTTGTAATAGCATTAAATGCTATGACATTGTTCACATAGGATTCAGTAATATATTTTCACCAAAAAATAGGGCCAAATACTTGACTCTCTTCTATGTTATAGCCAACATGTCATAAAAACTATACAATGAGATTATTTATTTATGATGTTAGAAAAGCACTTTTCAAAAAATGCACTTGTTTTATTATGAGGTTAAAATAAAAGCAATAACAGGAACAAAAAGAAATAACATATAAATGAAAACTATAAAATCTATATGAGAGATTCGTTGATTACTCAGTAAAGGCAACTTATCACTTAAGACCACTTGTAATTTCGACTTAAAACAAAATATAGTTTCACAGCTAACCATTTGATCATGCCCCTTACACAACATCCTATTTTAACTACATGATATCTTAAAGTAAAGATAATATATTTGTGGCTCTAATGTTTTTTTGCATTTATAAGCACCTTCAATGAAAACGGGACAGGTTTCTACTAGTATGGGTGTGTTAATAATAGTCTGATATGTAGGGTCGTAGATCCATAAAATTATCCCAGGTTGGCTTACAGTAACATCGTACTCGACTAGCACTTGGACTTCTTTCGCCACTATATAAATATAAAAAAGGAAATCAATATTAGACATGTATTATGGTACTGTATTATTGAGGAGAGTGAGAGTATCATTCATACTTTGCAACACAATTTGTACTTACTTTTCTCTTGTATTTATCTTGTGCATATGGACACATAAATGGCAGTTGTCCAGTCATTTTCACTATGGGGATACTGAATTGAACATTCCGGAATTAAATTATCTCAATTGCAAAAATAGTGTCATTTGATTGAAAAGGAGAACTGCACAAAAAATACCTCAACCAATCATGACAGCTGAGCTGAAACATATTTGTTACTCAAAATATGTCACAATTTTCTACTAGCACCACCTTGGCTGTCGGGACTGGCAGAACTGTGACAGGACTGAACTCTGTGGCACTTGATTCCAATTCTGTCAAATCATAACATTCTGAACTGACAATCGAGCCCCCCACCCCAATTGGGTTTTCAAAGGATTGAAAGACTTTCATTTCCTTAACAGTTCTGTATTTTCAGTTGAAATGTTTTTTAATTCTTTCAATATCTCAAAACTCTAAAAACTAATTATTATACCATTTACAATATAATTAAAAATTATGGAAATGATGTGTCAAGGGAGATAATTCAATAGTAGGCCCACATGAAATATTTTACAACATTTTTGTTTTTGCAAAATCCTCTAAAAATACATTTTGAGTATTCTCATGATACTCACATACAGTTATTACAATCTGCAACTTGCCTCGTATATTGTTGATTATTAGGTACACAATCATTATCCATGATGTCGAGACAAGCTTCATTCTCTAAGGTAGAATTGCTGTATGTTTCATCACATAAATCCATGATCATATCAGTCTAACAAAAATAAAATCAAAATTAATGTATTTCTGCATTGCAAAATGTCACTCACAAAAACGATTTTCCTCATTTTAAATTATTGTGTTAAAGCCCCAATAACACTCTTGTTGTAACTGAATAATATGTTCCAATCTTTATTCTGGTCAACAATTTGTACTATTTTACAATATTTCAATTAAAAAATGATACAAATTTCATCTTAACACATCTAATTTAAAAAATTGGAAAAATTCAACTACATGCAGTAACATGGTTTGAAAAGCCTTACGTAAGCACTTTCAAATGCAACTTGGATTTAAACATATTTTCGAACCCTCTGGACAAGTAAGATAGGTTGTAATGGATAATTTACACAACAGGTAGGACCCCTAAACATCTTGTAGTTAGAATAAGGCTAATTTTTTTTCCTGGACCTGTCAAGCCAGCAAGAGTGTTATTGTCCCTTTAAGTGTTAAAGGTTTCCAAATGCCATTAGTTCTCTCAGATGGCGATCAGATCATCAGAGACTTTAAGGTGTAGCCTATGTGTACAATGATTTCCAGAAAAGATAACTACGGCTTTCTGTCTGAAATCTTGCCAGAACTAATAACATCATAAACAAGACTAATTTCTACTTATAAATCCAAATAAATAACAGCATACCTGTGGCTGAGCTATATTTTGAGATTCTATTTGTGGACTATTTTCATAACATGGTGCTGCTGCTACATCTTTTATACATCCATGAATTTCCTGAAAATAATTCATACAGAATAGAAATAAATTGTTTCAACCAACATCAAGCAATATGATCTAACAAATTTTTTATTTGATTTCGTTTTACCAAAGTAACAAAAAGCAAAAGATAACAAAATTTTACCTGATGTTGATCTGAGACAGGTAAAAATTGTGATTGATGATTGAGATCTTGATGAATTGTGTTGTGGTTAATTTCACTTTGTTCCATTTGCTGAGATTCTCCAAACTGTTGCTGACAAAGGCGTTTATGGCTTGGTGCCATCTAAAATTAGAAATAAATTCAGATTAAATCATTAACATTTTTATAAATAACATTAAACATTTTCTGTTGGAGAATGAATGTCTTTCAAATTGAAATATTTGTAGGCCTATTATTATTAATCTATAGTATTAAAGTGGGTGTGAAGAAATAGGTCTGCAAATATTTGTAATAAATTATTTATTAAATATCGTTTTACCATATTGCCAAAAGGTATTAAACTTGTAAACAGAATTCCTATATAGACAAAATTAAACAATATTATGGGCCATGGGGTTGAAAGAATTATCATAAATCTCACCTGACAATAAAGGTGATAGGCCCTAATTAACCTAACCCATTCCTGAATCACTAACAGTAACAATAACAACAAATGATTGATCATGGCTTTCTCATTCTGTACAAAGACCTTACTCGGTGGTAGATCTAGCCTGCAACTGCAATCCCTTGGCAAATTTTTCAATAATCAAAATAAAACTAGATCTTACCTCTGATTCTAAGCACATTGTTTCTTCGTGATCTTCATTGCTATGTTTTCTTTTGTTATTATACACTGGATAGACAGCGGGTTGTTGGAATTGCCAACCTGAACTATATTCAGACCCGGGGATTAAAGGCATCTTGTGATTTTAGTTCGATCTAGATCTAAATATATTTTTTTCTGAAAAACAAATACAAAAAGTCCTCATAATGAAGATTATTATCAATGATACGGAAGTTAAAAAGAATTTAATTTAGTTAGGCTAGCAAAAACAAAACAAAACAAACTGAAAACGATTGCATGCATGTCTGTCTTCAGAATAATATGTACGGTATCTAAGACTCTATTAATTGTTAATTTTAATTAGCATTCACCTATTAATGGTCTACAACAAGATTTGAATTCGTTGACCGTTATATCAATTTATTATCAATAAATCAACCACGCCGGTTTCACAACTGTGTTTTGTACCACTACTGAACTAGGTCATCGGTCAATCAACTCACGTTTGATTGCCGCCGCCTGTTATATTTTGATCACGTGCTCTTTTATTTTTTCCCGGGCGTTTCTTGTATATAAATATCTTTTATATTCAGTTTTAATAATATGACGAAAATAGAAATAATAATTAAGTGGTAAGTAATATTATTGTCTTATACAAAAATATATTCAATTATCTCTACAAATAACCCAGCATGCATCACATAGTTTACATCATGGCGGTAGAGATGAATGTTTTCGGAAGCAAATTGGTGTTTGTTACTGTTTTGTTGTCCATGCAATGCTCTGTGAACATTTTCGTGTCAGCATCCACAACGGTTCCGCCTACTGGTGGTTCCACGGGTCCGGCAGGGACAGCGACCTCACCAGCAGCCACATTACCGGTATCCACTGTCCCTACGTCGCAAGTCCAGACAACAACCCCCGTTACCGCGACGCCTTCACCGATACCTGTCAACACAGGTAATATTTAATATCAGATTCAGACTTTGTTTAAGCCGATTTTACTAATTTTATTTAATGCATTTACTTCTATTCAATGTTGGGGATTTTCATTTTGATTGATGGTGGACTGTTTTGGTGGAAACAGTTTATTGTACTATTTATTACTATTTTTAATGAAGTAAAATGTAGTAATGTCATGAGTCATACTGATACTTAGTTAAAATACTTTTAACACTAATCTGTGTTTAACGTTAAAATTGGTACAGTCTAAGACTCCTTACGCAACTTCAAATAGGCTCAAACGCACAATTGTCAACACATACCATTACAGTTTGGAAATGCTATGACAAATACTGAAGACTGGACCACTAAAATACGGTTTAATACGTACCGAACAGTTTTTCCTTGTGGTAATGCGTTCTACATTTGCATAGCGATGTTTCTTGTAATGACGTGTTACGCAAATAAGCCGCCATTACACCATTTAAAACTACGCGCAGCAGTTGGGTTTCATCAAATCATATAATTATGCGGTAAGGCTTCACCTTTATTTCAATGGGAATTGATTTGGTATATGTTAAGCTATGGGCAGTACTGTTTGGGTCAGTTTATGTGTAAATTAAGGGAGCTATAGGCCAGTAACCTTTTTGTAGTCATTTGACTAAAAAACTTGTGCAATGAAACTCTGTAGGATAAACCACTACTGTGATGGAGTAAGGCGGAAGATGTCAGTAGTGGAACCATTTCTAACTGATACTCTGTCATCATAATATGTCTACAGACATTATATCTACAGTGATTTTACAATTTGATTTCCCCTTGTCAGTGCTGTAGAACCAGGGCCTGGCAAGGCACATATATCTGCCCTGGTGGTTCAGGAGAGGTTATATGTACACATTGGTGTTTATGTTAAAAATAGAAGCCTTAAGAGTTGGAATTCCAGTGAAGTTAGGGCAACTCTGCTGAGAGATGAAAAAGTGCTGTACCACGTTTACATTGGTGTATATTGCCGTCAGTGTATCATTTCTTCATAGTAAACTGTATGGCGTATGCCTGTCTTCATCAGTTTGATGTGAAGTTAATCCCCATTTCATTCAATCATACCTAATGTTTAATACATGTAGAGGAGGGAAGAAATGAGAAGTTTTACATCATTACCTTTTATTGAATGAGATTATTAACATGATTATTTTTTTATTTTTTTAAAAAAAATCAGATTTAGCTTATTGTCTTTGTGATGTAACTGGTAATGCTTGTGATGTTAACTGTTGTTGTGATGGAGATTGTTCAGCAGATGATAGACTAGCTTTCAGTGAATGCCTTACCATATCTGTCAGGTATGAAAATTGAATTTTTTCAATTTGGAATCGGGTTTAACTCCCTACTATACTGTGCCGTCCGGTTAATGAAGACAGGAAGTTTAATCAGCAAGCGCAACAACCACTTAGTCAGGATGCTAAATGAATACAATATATGTTATAGTATATAAATACACAATTTAATTTTTTTATTTCATAATCATGCCAGATTTTACAAAACTAATTTGAATTAGATAGGATTAAAAAATATTGTACGTTTATTTCAGTGTTGATGATAGTTATTGTATGAAATCTGAATTGATTTTGTTTGATAACTCACCATATTATTCTAACTATACATCTGATGATTTATTCTGTCTGTACTTTGATAATAGTAAGTATATAAAATCATTTTCAATGCATTAAAATAAAATATTTGATCCACATACTTCCATCGAGAATACTTTACTACTTTGTAAACTTCTACACAGATTGGGGGGGGGGGGGAATGGTTGAATGTTTAGCGTGCGCGCTGTATCATAAAGTGTGTCATTGAGTTAACTGGCGTGGCTTCGAATCCCCGGTTGTATGTGGCAAAGAGTAGGGTCGCCTGTCCAACCTTGTGGGTTTTTATCCGGGTCCCCCGGTTTCCACCCACTGCAAGCGAATTATTGAAATAAAATTAAAACCATATGCTAGTCCCAAAATGACCTAGTTTGTGACGAGTGGATGTTAAACCCCATTACCTACTTACTTCTACACAGATGCCTAAAATGGAGTTATGTCCCTTTTAGCTTGATGCTTTCAGATGGATTCCATACAAAAACTCCTTGTTAGCTAAGTTATTTAGTCTGCGATATCACCTTCAGTAGAAGTGGACGTTAAACACTAAGTACTAATACTCGGTTATTTAGTGTTACTTATGCATGAATACTACTTGTCTCATAATAAATGTTTGCTTAATGGGAAGGATGTGAATTTGTACAGATTGGGTTCGTAATGTTGGCAAGAATTTGAATTGGGTTGTTTGATTTTAAAAGAAGAAGTAGTATATACATGTAATTAGTAGCTCTTTGACATTACAATTAAGATCATTTAAACATTCCAGATGCAGCTAGAAATTACTACACAATACCCGACTTAGTTACAACGGAAGAGGTGTTTAATTCTTATGTTAATGACTATGCTGAATTTTCTTTCGAACCATCAACCCCTGAAGCAGTAACTTACAGTGATTACTACAAGGTAACAATTGTTATATATATTCAATCATGTACCAGTAGTGTCGAGAGTAGATATAATAATATATTTATCGTTTCCCTTGCATCAGCTATCCCTCTTGTTAACTCATAACCCCCACCCCCCACATATTCTCTTTAAATTATGCTTTATTTGTAGCTCAGGTTGATTGGTTTCCCATTAATAGTGTTAATACATGTACATTGTAAGAATTTTCACTGTTGGTTTAGTTGTAATTTGTAAATTGCTACCTAATTGAAGGTGTTCAGTTTTAATTGTATTTGATTGTTATATTTGTTGCATATTCTGTATATATTTGTCTACTATTCACATCTGCATCATTTGCTTGATAAGTACGAAAGTATCCTCGAAAAACATCACTTAGTATTAAACTTAGTAATTGTGCATCCATAAATTATAATTTACTGAATGTTAAAACATAACGGTATGTGAAGGACTGGTAATGCCCCCTCGAATTCCTTTTTCATTTTCTATCCTTATATTGTCCTAAAATTATATTTTATAACTCTGGAATCCGAATATGGTTATTGTACTTTTCCAATGTGTGAGCAGTTTCTATAGCAGAATTATATCTATTGAATAAGATGTGAGTGAAGGTTGCTTATCTGAACTAGTGTTAAACACATGAAAACAAGCTGTGTAATATATTTAGAAATATTAATTCAGATTTAGGATGAGATATATATTGTATAACATAATTGGGAATGAGATATATATTGTATAACATTATTGGGAATGAGATATATATTGTATAATATTATTGGGAATGAGATATATATTGTTTAACATTATTGGGAATGAGATATATATTGTATAACATTATTGCATATATTTTCTGTGTATTATTTTAGCATTGATCTGTACTATTTATTTTAAATATATTATTTTAGAGTGGAGATGAGATCTATATTGTATATGATAGTAGATCACAAAGTACGTTATCTTTACCTACTGCCCTGGCATCGACTTTATGTGCCGATGGAAATCCAGCAGGTATGTATTTATCAAATGTCTCATAATTAAACTATCTTTTTATGTTTACATATACTTGACTTGAATCTTAAGATTTACTACAAGAATGAGAAAACTGTGCTTAATTAGAGGAATTAAAAAAATGTATTTTAAGTATGCCAAATGTTAAGTTAAAACAACTTTATTGAAACTCTTCCACCCTCCTTTTTCCGCTTGTGTGAAAGGTTTTTTCGTCATCTTCTTGGAATTATTTATTGAAACTTTTTGTTTGTAGCTTACTTGACAGATACTCAAACACAGTGTATACGGTCTATTAGTAGTTTAGAAACTCAATGTACAAGTCTACCATCTTTATCAGCCAGTACATATTATGAAGGTTTTCGTGTTGTAGTTGTAAGTATGATATATCTTGCACACTAATTCACTTTTTAGAGTAGAAAAAGTAAAATCCCAGTGAAAATAATTATCTTTTGCTATTTATTGTTTTTTTTACTGTTTATTCCTGTATTTGGAATTAATTTATTTTCAGTCACCAGAATTATTCCAGGTATATGTCGCCACAAATGATACAAATTCTACAGGTAAAAAATTTTCATGTTAGTCCTGAAATGAACAAGTTGTATTGAGAGCACATTAAATCCAATTTCCTTTCTTCATAGGATTTCTTCCCTAAGTAATAATTAGTTTTAGATATATAGACTACTAGCATACCTCATTAAATTCTTGTAAGTTGTGTGTTTATATATGTCTCAGACAGTCAGAAGGTTTAACCCAGAAATTAGATTTATTTTTTGTTCTATCAAGATGTAAAACTGGATAATCTATGTTGTGCGTAATGCCAGGCAAATTATTAAGTACATGTAATCTTCTAGGAGAGAATAGTTAAATGAAATGTCATTTATGTCCTTTGGCTTGAAATAAGTTAAAGGGACAATAACACTCTTGCTGGCTTGACAGGTCCAGAATTTTTTTTTAAGCCTTATTCTAAGTACAAGGTGTTTAAGTGTCCTACCTGTTGTGTAAATTATCCATTACAACCTATCTTACTTGTCCAGAGGGTTCGAAAATATGTTTAAATCCTAGTTGCATTTGAAAGTGCTTACGTAAGGCTTTTCAAACCATGTTACGACATGTAGTTGAATTTTTCCAGTTTTTAAAATTAGGTGTGTTAAGATGAAATTTGTATCATTTTTTAATTGAAATATTGTAAAATAGTACAAATTGTTGACCAGAATAAAGATTGGAACATATTATTCAGTTACAACAAGAGTGGTATTGGGGCTTTAAAATACTTACTTTCTGTCTCAGTGACTAAGACGATGGCTGATTGATCAAGATAACATGACAGTTTGAATTAAAAATAAGAGTAGTACCAGTCTGTATGCATGTCTTCATTAACCAGGTCTAGCTACAAGTGCTTTTTTATTTATATGGTTTATACAAGAATTATTTTTTTTAGAGGTACATCAGCTTTATGTGTGTTTGACATATGATTATTTAATAAAATGCTGATCTATTGTATTTCAGTTAATTTAGATAGTGTAACAGATTTATATAATAATAGTTATACCATAGCTGTAGAGTTAGGAACTATAACATGTCAAGATGAGACAACTGGTCTTATAGCAGCATGTAATATATCATTACCATCATATACTTCACCAACCTGTCTTAATACAGTACTTCAGGTATACTTACACTTTTTATATAGCTTAATTCAATTCTTATAGAAGGTTTGTTGCATGTATTGGTGTCAGTAATGTAGTTGAAAAAGTTAAGGGAGGCGACCTTGCAACTGAAAGCAACTGGCGTTTCAGCAACTGAAAGTGAGAGCAACTGAATGCCACTGAAAAAAGTCGACCTGAGTGCCTCCTTCAACTCAAAGCAACATGTTCAACTTTCTGCAACTGGCTGCAACTAGCAGAAACTAGTTGCAGTCGACATGAGTGTTCTTGCAACTGGAGTCAACTCCATGGAAATAACATCACATGGTTGGAGACCTGTGTCATTTAACTTTATAAATAACCAAACGAAAGCGAACGAAGACACCAACTTTTCAAATGTTGATGATGTTGACAATACTATACTAATATAATTGTAGCAAGACCTACCATGCTTTTGGGTGGCTACTTCCAAGTTATTTCGACATTTTCTTGATCAAGTGAATAAATTAACAGTCATGTGTTAAGTGTGACCGCTATCAGTTCAGAGTCGACATAAGCACTCCGAATTCAGTTGCTCCCAGTTGTTCTCAGTTGCTGATATAATCGACATAAGCACTCATGCAAATGGCTGCAACTAGTTGCTTTGGGTTGCAAAGTCGACATGCGCCCCGCTTTACAGACTAGTTATTTAGTAGTTATATAGCAGAAGATGATGTTTTAAACTGTAGTTATTGTTTATATTTACAGACAAGTTATATAATACAACATAATGGTACGACAGGTATAACACAAGTTACAGTAGATATTTTACTAGGTTCTATATCAGATACTATCAATCTTACCAATCTTTATTCACAAGATTTCTCTATACAGTTTAATGGTGTAAGTTATTCCATTGTATTCTTTTTTAATACTATAATTCTGTACAATAAGTTGATGATTGCAATGAAATTGATTTGTTTATGAAAGCCTAACGAATTGAAATTTTATGTCAAATGGGCACAAGATGATAACAGGCTACAATCAGTTTTATTCATTTCATTCCCTTCTTTTCAATCGTATAATTCTGTACAACAAGTTGATGATTGGAATGAAATTCATTTGTTTATGAAAGCCTAATGAATTGAAATTTTATGTCAAATGGGCACAATATGATAAGAGGCTACAATCTGTTTTATTCATTTCTTTCCCTTCTTTTTAATCGTAATATGTCGAGGTATCTCCATCGTAAAGCTATTTGCAAATATTGTGATTTGCATAAAACGTAAACATTGGATCACGAGAGCAGACACACAAAAACGTTAAAAATTTTTTCAATTACAGCCTTAATCCATGATTAGTGCTTATTGATTTCACATTGGCTAACCCTTTGTTCGTGGTTAATAAGAATGAATTTAGGTCATCTATACAGTATTTTTTTTAGTTACTTTATATATTTAGGATTTTATTTAAATATAAATGTTTATTATACATGTAGATAAATGATGGAGAGACGTTTACACGGAGTGGTAATCCAGGTTATATACAAGATGAACCTTTAATGGCAGGAGTTTTAAATAGTACCACTGATGCAGATGGCACTGTTAAATATCCTTTTTTTTTATCATATTTATTGTTTCATAAATTTCTCATATATTCAGAAATTATATATTGCAAAGAAATGGTATGAAAAACCAGTCTGAACTTTCCTTTGTGAACCATGCAATAATATTAACCAAATATTATATTTATTAGACAAAACTTGCATCTAATCAACCTACTAAACTCTAAAGAATCGTACATTGCTTTTCTGCATTCAACCGAAAAGATAGACTCCCATGTAAATAAAAACAATTTGGAAAGTGGAAATTTCTTGAGTCACTGATCCCCCTAGAACTTTAAAGATTGTAAAGGTTATAAACGTTCTGAACAGATTGTAATGTTGAATGTGTCTATAATCACTTTCTTTTTATGTACTTGCATGTTAAAGAATATTAATACTGTAATATCATCTTACACCAATATTTTTAGCCTTGATTTGTCTATGATTTAAGGGGATCACAAGGCTAAGGGGTTAAGACGCTGTCTCGCTAGTCTGGAGATCAGGTGTTCGATCCCTACATTGGCCAAGAAAATTAATCCCGAATTTCCGGCGTGGTTTCCCCTTGTCAGTGCCTGACAAGATCAGCTGTCTACTCGTTCAGATGGTACGAAAACCGAGGTCCTGTGTACATATTGGCACGCACATAAAAGATTCCTTGGCAGTTGGAATTCGATATAAGAGTAGGCTGTATGCCCATCTCTCATTAGCCCAGTTTAGGAGCAGAACAGTAGGATGTTAAACCCCTTTGTTTTTTGTCTATGATTTAAATAATGAAATGATTTATTCAGTTATGTTTGGTTAGTTTCTTTAACTAGTATTAATCAGGTGATATTATTAAACAGTAATAGAGATGAATGGTTTACTATAGAAACTAGTGATTATACTGGTCAATGTAGTACTTCTAATAGAGTATCTTTACAATTTGGTCAAGATATGCGATCTGGTTGTTTCTTACAGTAAGATTTTAATATATTCTTTTTTACTTACCACTATTTAATAAAACTCTAATGCTATCCATAAATCGCATAGATTGTTTCTACAGCCACTAGTTGTGTCAAGATCTGAATTGTACACATTTTTATAATCTGTTTAAAACACAGATCCTATTTGGTTTTGTTTTACAGTTCCAAATTTCGCTTTACTTGTTTTACTACACTAGCATCTGGAAGAGTTGTGATATAACCTGCATTCTGGATGGTGTGAGGGATTAGTCAATGAAACCATCTGTTACGGCAACTTCTTGAATTGCGATACACGGAACTGTTGGTAAACCACAAGAAATGTCAATGCTGATTGATTAATCAATGTCTGAAGTTGTAGGGTCAAAAGCCGCTCGTACGACCTGACGCAATGTTTAACTACAACCGGTCAGATCTTCATTTAGTGTAGGACATCGAAAGTATAATAAAACGAAATGAAATATAGATCTGTAGTTTAATCAGATTGACATTTTAAAAGGTATAAAATATTTTGTTGTAGAATATCTCTGGCAAATGTTACTGATTACTGTGAACTTATACAACAGCAAATAATAAACGCTTTAGAAGGAGATGAGGCACCTGTATATGATGTTGCAGCAGGTACCTATGCTTCAACTCTACGTTATGTGGCTACTTTTGGTAATTCTGACCCAGAAAAAGTTGGGGATTGGTTACCCATCCTGGTTCAAAATCGACCTAACCCAACTGCAGTAAGTTTGTTTGTTGATACATGTATATGAATCAAAATGTATTGTTATTACAAATAATTTGAAGATCTTATTGATGTTCTACTTTTGGTAATTCTGACTCCGCAAAGGTTAGGGTTTGGTTAAAATCGACCTAACCCAATGTTAAATGACCACACTATATTCAATTCAATTATATTTATTCTAACTTCCATAAGACCATAACATGTTTTCGCTTCGATGTACAGTATACTAGTGCACACTTTACCATGACAACTATATCTATGACTGCGCAAACACACATCTCATTACTGAGTTTATTAATAATCCTTAAGTGGCATTTAGTGATTGGAAACAGAACAAAACTAAGTTTACTAAATGTCATTGTGCTGATAACAATAAGAGGATACTTATCGAAACGTTGTGCTTGTTTATAATAAACCAATGATTGTTGTCCCATAAAACTGTGTTAGTTTTGTTGTTTGTTGATATTTGAAACAATGTATTGATGTAGGTGACATTACTGATAATTTGAAGATCTTAATAATCTTATTAATCTTCTGCATCAAATAACTTTATAATAATGTTTTTTATTTTAAAATAGGCCAGCGGACAAACATGTTCTCTCTCATTAGGAATGGATATACAAGTGTTATATGCTAAAGTTGGCTCACTGACAAATGCTCAATCGAAAATACTGGGCGTGTCCTTTGTTTACAACCAATTAGAAGATGTATATTATAGAGTAAGTTGTTTATTTAGATCAGGAGTGATCAACCATTTATATTTACTGTACATCAATTTGTTCACATGAATTCAGATGCACCAACGATATTTAACAGTTACAGGGTGATTGCTGAACAAAATGTTGATTCGTTAAGCAAGTTTTTAACTGAACATATTTATATATGTGAAAGAAGATAACATTTGCTGAAAAGGATGTGCACAATATAATAAAATTGCTGAAAATAATGGGTCTTTCTTTTTTTTAACAGTTTATGCATAGACAAATGTTGATATATTTTTCAGTGTGTTGGTCCATATTGTCAACCTGGAACAGATCTCAGTCAGAAACTAGAAATTACAAGCTCTGTAACATTTATAGATGTATCCAACCCAGCTGTTGGCTTTGAAGCAGAACCACCATTATTCCTAGCCAAAGTACCGTATGATTTCTTTTACCCATTTCTCACAGGGACAGCTCCCACAATTCAATTTAATTTATTAATTGTTCTGTTTGTTGTTTTAAGGACAGTATTTTATTTATAGTAGTTATAATATGTAGGTTTTATATGTGAATCAGTGGGAATATGCAGTATATAGACAATGATTTCATCCTAAATTTCTCTTAAATGTGCAAGCCAGATGTATATATATATCTCAAATCAAGATTAAAAAATATATGTAAATATTGTTATTATTATGTAATTAAACACATTTGAGTATAAAAATTTCTCAAGAATGGGATAGGTTGTATAAAAAACATCATTCTTCATACAAGGTAAAAAAAAACCCCGATAGAATCATAAATTCTCAAGTTGGTATAAATAACTAATTCAGATTTGTTTTCTCTAATCATGGAACCACTCTTTTGATGTATGGTTATCTACTAAAGGTTGTTTTAATTGTTAAGTGTTGGTTTCCACAATTAAAAAAATAAATCAGTCTATTTTTTAATTTATAATTGTATATATGTAGATAAGATATTTGTATGTATGTAACATAACACCTATAGAAATGTCTGAATATTCATGGTTAAATTATGCATTCTCCGTCCAATCTTATTTTATTTATGAAACTTTTATACATTTGTTATAGATAGATCTGTACTAATATTTTAATAATTGAACAAGTATAAAAATCTGAGGATTTACATTTTGTTTTATAGTACTAATATAGAATCACCCGGTACTTTAAATCAAAAATTAAGTTGAACAAGAAATTAAATAATTACCATCAGTTGTATTAATTTCAATTGAAGTGCATTTATTTCATTACTCATTATTTTTACTCCCTGCAGGTTGCTTATGGTACTTAAAAAATTATCTTTATACTCTCACATTAATCATATAATTCTCTCTGTTATTCATTTTACATGTTGAATATAAAACTTGTGTAAATCATGATTATTGTTTTTAGATTTATAAATATTTTTTTACGTGATAGTGTTCACTTGTGAAATTTATTTAAGAACAAGAAGGGGGCATTGTTGAGATTGCAATCGCTGGCAATGTTCTCATTGCAAGGGAGACAATTCTGTTGGTTTTGAATTTACAAATTGTAGCATTCAAAGCTATCAAGCGCTAGACTTCTTCATTTAATGAATGAAAACACTGTGTATATATAAGTATAAAGGCACTTAGTAGCAGGGGCGGATTGGGGCCAGCTCCTGTGTCGAAGCGGCTCCTTTTACTGACCTGGGAGCCCGGACAGGGGATCTAGGGGCTCTCCCCCTAGAAATTATTAAAAAATGACCCTCAAATATGCGATTTATTTGGGCAGGGACTGAGATAACGTTCTTTTGCTGGGTCAAGGCCGTATAACAGGTGGCCTTGACGGAGTGGAAAAGGACATGCATAAGCGTACATGACAAAATAGGAGGCCATTACCCGCAAAATCAAATTTTGCTGAGGCCTTAAAATTAAATTTTTTGGGAGTTACGAACCATCGGCAGACGTTTCGGGCGCATCACCACAAACAGGGTGCAGATGACTTCGTGATTAGTAACTTTGCATGCAGGTTAATCAGATGAAATTTTCGGATGAAATTTGGAATCCCTATTGCCGGATTCCGGCCCACACCTAGCTCAGAAATTCTATTATACCAGCCCATTCCAGACTCTGTTGAAGCCACATACAACATGATCATCATTGCTCCATGGCCGATCCCACACCCACCTCCCCCATATAATGTTTAGCAGAAAGAGTTTTTTTAGATGAATTGGGACAAAATTATTTTTTGTCCGATCGCCCAATTCAGCCTGATAACAAGGTAACTGGATACATAAACATCAGGAACCTGTCCACTACTTGGTTTAAATGGCAGTTTATATTTTTGACCACACATACAATTATGGACGTCTGACCACATTTCAATGTTCATGTATTAAAAGGAAATGCTTATTTAGAAATCAACAATCGTGGGTTCTTTAGTGTGCACTCAATTTCAAGGGAGCAAACTGGCTTTGTATAGCTTCCTGTCTAGTCCAATACAAAACGTAACTATAAGTTATTCTGGTATGTATTTATAATAAGCACAATCATCTTATAAATTACTCCCATCCTCATTATAAATATAAATAAACAATAAAGTAGTCAATCATATAATATATATGTATTACACCATTTAAAATATACACCAAAAAAACCTTTAAAAACTGGAATTTAGAATATATAAGGAAATATGTAGGCTATATATATTAAGATATATAAGTGATAAGTTAAAGATCTATAATTAGGTGATTAGAATGTCCATGATAATAAAGGCCAACTGATTGTTTGAGGTAGCTGAAATAGTTGCTCTTATTCCATCCAAATTCTAGTCTCAACTCTCTCAACACATAATCCACCTTCTGCTACATTTGTTTTAGTCACTTTAGCTTCACAGGCAAGCACATAAATGCTACAGAGTTTGTTTTTTAAAAAAAGAATTGTTGATATAGCCATAGAATTAGACTAAGTAAATATATGTGATGCAGTCCTCTAGCACTAAATGTAGTGTTCTACATTTTATATTTCATATAGAAATAGCAAAGCACATTCTTTGCAGAAACTAATGTTCATGTACATAGATTTTAAAAAAATGTAATTATGTCCGTTGATTGTGTTCCTTATCCAGAACTTACTCGACATCCCCCCCCCCACCTTTTTTTGTTGAAAATCATGACCGAGGTTTAAACAAGCGCTTCTTGAATTAAGCTCAAAATTAACACATCTTAAAATGACAATTATTTACAACAAGTTACAAGACATAATTATCAAGGACAGTGATCATTAATTAATTAATTACTATTGATTAGAACAGAGTCATCCTATTTTGTGGACATATTGTAAATCAGACATTGATAGTGTCATTAAAATGACTAGCATTAGCACAAAGCCTTAAGTTCTTCTTTATTAATATTTTAAAATACAAATCAAAGCCTTAAACATGCCTTACTTTAAACATCTTTGTTTATCTTGAATTAAACAATAACCAATAAAAGTAGAGTCTTTCCTATCAAATTGGGATGACAACACTTAAATTACAATCGTTTAAAGTATAATCATCATTTATGTTCATTAAATAATTCTTGTATAGCTTCAGTTAAAGGGACTGTTCTCGAATAGAACAGAGCCTCAAAAATAAAAGAGTACGTATGAAATTTAAATGCCAAAATATAGAAGAATGGTCTATATACCCCCCGACTCAAAATTGCAGCTCAAAATATTGAGTCGTTTGGACGTGAGCGTTAAAACAGCTTATCCGGACACGTAACCCTTTTAAGATTTTAGGTCAGTTATTTTGTTGGGACACACGATAATCAATTCCCGTTCCTTTTGTGGTCTACGCAATGAATGGTCCATGTGCTGTACTTGATAACAAAAGGTAAATTTCACTGACACATTATTTTTTAAAATTAAAAGTCTGCTTTTATCAAATCACTGCATGGTACGGTTTGCGACACCGGCCTCCATTTCAAGATGAAGACTGTGGGTTTAAGTTGTTTGAAAACGTATCACATATATTGACTTAATTGCTCGGCTCTAAGGTAGGGGATCTGACTAGATTTTAACACAAAATTAAGCAGTTTTATTCTCAAAAACATTATCGGGATTGACCCTTTTATGCATTTATCAATCAATAATAAAATTAATGCCGTAGTTTGACAGATTACCCAATCTATACCAAATAATTCTAAGCTTCCAGTCAATCTCTACAGTTACAATTTTTTCAAAGTCAAACAGATAACATACTGATGTAAAAGTAACACATTTAATATTTACACTTTTGAGCTCTTTAAAAAGTGGTCTACAATCGTTACACTTTGTGTATATCACTAAATTTAACAAGAGAATTGCAAATAATGAAACTATATACAATTATTTCATACAAATGAAAGGCACACTTTCCTTACTTTGAAGTAGAGTTTATAATAAAAACTTAGCAACATAGTTGAATAGGCACTACTGTAATATATAGCTAATTACGAAATATTGAGAGCTTTTATTTTAACACAAGGAATTGATTATAGAGATAGGAGATTTTGGAATAAGGAAAGTGGACCATATATTTACAATGTACATGTATATTAATTGAGGCACTTCAAAATCAACAAATATCCATTTAAAACTTGTATAAATCTAAAGAAAATTTTGTTCACTGGCTAGGGTAAATTCATCCTGAAACAATGGGTTTTTAAGCTTTTTTATAAGAATATCATGTCTTTTAACTCTTTCAGTACCATGAGGCATTGCAAGTGGCTCAGATGTATGCCAGACTCATCTAGTAGCTGATATCAACTGATCTACTTTCAATTGGTTATGTGAATCAAACAATAAATGATCTTTGAAATTGAAAGCCAATCAAATCACATGGTCCATAGTAGATAGAGAGATATTTATCTTTGTGAAGTGATTTATTTAGAAAAATTCACTAGGCGGTAGGTACTAAAATCAATGGCTGCTTGGAGTGTAAAACTGTTGTGAAGGAGCTTTATTATCAAAGTTTGAATCAAAATGGGAACCAACTAACTAATATTTCCGCCAATTTCTATTAAAGCAAGTCCTCAGGTGTGATTTTTCAGTATACAACATAAACTGTTTAACAAGACTTAATATCAACAAATTCGTAGGAAAATAATTACATTACAGCTACATGCCTCATGATCTACACATGATCATCTGACCACCCACAAATGGGCGGAATATTCATAAGACAAAACTTACATAATCTAAACAGTAACCATATTTGTTTTTTTAGAACTCCTTTTGTAATGATATGAACTAAAATTTGAAAAAAAAACCAATCCCAAAGTAGAAAGGCATTTTCGGATTTGATCTTGTGCAAACAATGGGCCAACTATCTGTAGAACATGAAGTATGTAGAATGTACAGATACTATATTATATAATATGAAAAAATACAACAAAAAAAATAACAATATATAATGAAGGGGGAGAAAAACAATATGTACTGGTTGTTGAATTGACTTGAGAAACTAAACAGCAATTTAACAACTTTGATCCAGTAAACTGACCAACCAACAATGATTAAGGTTTAAACATTTCCAGACAAAAACAATAATAATAGGTAATATTATATTTATATCATTTCATTTTCAACATAACCTAATAATAGTATACAACCAGATAAAATCTAATTATTAATATGTACATCCTTTGAGGACCATACAGTTATACATAACAAGTTACATAATGAAATCTTTTGATTAATGACGTAGAAAATTTTTCAAACTTATATTAACTTATATACAATAAATTTATGAGCACATCCATATAAGGGCAGAAAACCATTAATTGTATAAACAAGTTATATTAATGGATAAAAAAAACGGATCGATCTGTGTCGAGAAAGTGTGAACAGTAACGCATTTCAGTAATGCTTTTTGGTCTTACGTGTTTGTATCAAAATTCTTCTGTGGATTAGATCATTTGCCAATAATGCATTGAACACGTATATAACATGGGATACGCACAATTAAATCACACTTTATTGCCAAAAAATCTGTTTACAACAAAAATTAAAAAAGTGTGGATTTCTACAAATTAATAATAAGGTGACTGACTGCCTCATCATGACTTGTTAAGATCGTTTGATCATGATTAGTTAAGATCGTTTGATCATGAATTTTTAAAATCGTTTGATCAGGACTTGTTAAAAGGAAACTGCTTTATCTTGGCTTGTTAAAAAGATTTGTATTATCTGGACTTAAATAGGAGAAGTCAAGCTAATACAATCATAAATTCTTAAGTATATGACTTATTTCAAAAACTGAAATTAATCTGGAATCGGAATCGGTTTTATCCTTAGAGGAAAATTTTGTAATTGCTATATTAGATGCTCAAATATTAGATTATATCCCAAAATTACATATAAGTAAAATATTACTGCACATCCAAACATTTCACCATCATCTTCATTCTTACAATATTACACACTGAAAAAATAAATTAGGCATAATTTGTACATTGTCATGACAGTTAACTAAATTATTTGTAAATGTTACGTTAAATAGAATGGTGTGTTCTAGAATATTTCCATAATAACACAATAATTCATTATCAATTTCATAAATAAATACTGCAACAAATTTAAAAAAAATAGAATCAATAAATTTATAAGTTCAACCTTTTGGTTTTCTATAGCAATCAAACAAACAATCTTTCCCTTTTATGTGCATCATTTCTTTTCCCATTAGTAAGTAGATTGAATTTCATTCTGTTTCATTTCATAATTTTGAAGAAACAATAGTATACTTACATTATCTTTATCTTTTTGTTTTTCTCGATCGCGATCTCTATCTCTATTACGACGTGGAATGGAAGGTTGACTAGGACCAGGTTGAGAGGGAGCCGCTGCTCTCTGCTGATGTGCAGCTTCTTCAGCTGCAGCTCTACGATCTTCTTCTTCTTGTAATCTCTTTGCAAACTCATGACTTTAAGAAATATCATACCATAAATAAATTTGTACAACAGTTACCAAATCCTTTTAATTTAATATTCTCATTCAATATACATGCTTCACTTGAAAGGAACATCAGTCTAAAAATGATTCATGTCCATTCATTGTTTACAAAGATATGATAAATTGAGATTTAACAACATTCAACATCCACTGCTGGTAATGCAAACACGTCAGTGCCACCTGTAGCTTTAGGGTAAAATCTTATAAGCCTCTTTTCAATCTAAATGAATTAAGGGCAGGAGATATCTACTGTTGATTTTTTAATTATACAACTTTTAGAGGGGAATAACATGTGAAAAGTTAGATATTTATACGAAAATACAAACAGCGATCACTGGCTTTAAAAGGTACAAAATGGTACAAGAAATGACGATGTAGCTGTATAAGCGTATACATGTATTTCGAAATTCTAAACAATAATTCATGAGCTTAAAATTTAAAAAGAACTTACTCCTTCTGAGCAATAGTTGCACTATCTTTCTCATAACTTGCCCAAGCAGTGGCTTCAGATTCTGCTAATGGTGGATCTTGTTGTAAAGACAAAGCTACCAGGTAACTACAAAATTATAACATAATTCATACAAAAACTGTGACTTGAAATTACAAAATATCAAGGTAATAAGGAAACATACACTGACAGCGAGAAATTGCCGGAGCAGTCCACAAGGATTGTGCCATATTTTTTTCTTTTGTTGGTAATAAAATAACTTTGGTCTCTAAAGGGTCTATAAGACATTCCAAAGTGATCAAGGACCACAACTAGGGCAGTAATTACCGGATATTGTTTCTTCGTCTCTTGACCCTTTAATACTGTGTATGAATTTAAAGTCAACTGGATGATAACTTTGATGTCCAGATCATCCACAAGATTATTCAAAGTGATCGGGGGCCATAACTCAGAAATTATACAAGTAGTCACCTCAGTAAATGAATGAATGGATACAATATTATAAGGTTTAAATATATGTAATTATTATTTATTGTAACTAATTAATAACCTCTAGTATATTAGATGAAAGATTGTAGATTGTGGTTTTACTTGTCTACGGTATCACCCTAGATGGAAGTGAATGTTAAACTCCAGATACGAACGAAGATTGTGGTTAGTTTACTACAGGCAGGCAGCAGGACATACTGAAGGGCAGGTCCCTGATAAGTTACTTCTTAGATACTGCTCTTATTAAACTGCCAATAACAATCTTGCTGGCTTGACAGGTCCAGAAAAAAAAAATAGCCTTATATTCTAACCACAAGATGTTTAAGTGTCCTACCTGTTGTGTAAATTATCCATTACAACCTATCTTACTTGTCCAGAGGGTTCGAAAATATGTTTAAATCGAAGTTGCATTTGAAAGTGTTTATGTAAAGCTTTTCAAACGATCTTACCGCATGTAGTTCGAATTTTTCCAATTTTTAAAATAAGGTGTGTTAAGATGAAATTTATATCAATTATTATTAATTGAAATATTGTAGAATAGTACAAATTGTTGACCAGAATAAAGATTGGGACATATTATTCAGTTACAAAAAGAGTGGTATTGGGCTTTAAATTACCTAGCTAGCTTGTGAATCATTATTGTATATATATATTATTATTGTTTAAGTACTGTTATAAGAATAGAGAACTATACCAAGAAGAAGTGAGTTGTTTAATTATTTGATGTTCAATCTTACACCCCCAACTAGATTGAACATATAACACATCGTCTTTTAAGCCGGTCCATAAACCCTGGATGATATATTGTGGATAAAACCCTGGAGGATAGTGAAATGAAATTGGTTTTTACATCCTACTGTTATGCACCTAACCTGGGCTAATGGAAGACAGGCATACACGATACAGTGTGCTATGAGGGAAATTTTTCCCAGGCAGCAGCGCTACAGCCTATTCTTATATCGTATTCCAACTGCTAAGGAATCTTTTACATGCATGCAAATGTGTACACAGGAGCTAGTTTTTTTTGTCCCATCCAAATGACTAGACAGCTGTCCTTATCAGGCCCTCCGTTCTGCATCACTGACAAGGGGAAACCAAGCGCGAAAATCGAGATAAACTTTCTCGGCCAATGCATGGATCAAACACTCGACCTCCAGGCTTGCGAGCCACGCCTTACCCACGTGATCCCCCTGGAGGATAGTTAAAAGAAGAATTCTATATATGCATTAAGAATATATGCTTTAAGAACCACATGTTATTTAGTACAGAGCATCTTGCCCATACCAAATTCAAACAGCCAAATTTTTATTTGACATGATCAACAAATGAATTAAAATTCCAGTTTTTGTGGTTATTTAGAAAACTTTGCAAAATGGTCATGGGTACGAACATTTTTTATCTCTAAAATTCTACCTGGTATGAACTTAGGATTGCAACTGAAATAACTTCTTCATTTGTTTACAGCATTTAGACAGACAAAAATTAGTAACAGCATGAGCCTTGTACACAGGAGTCCAATGTGTAAAAATCACAAATGATCTATTGAAGTTTATAAGGCAGAATGAGTCAAACCTGTGTTTCTATATATAAATTTAAAAAAAATAATACTTCAAAGTTCAAATCATAGAAGACAGTTGCACTGGTAACAAAAAATACATGATAAACAATGATTGACACAAAAAAAATACATTATTCAACAATGATTGACACAAAAAAACACATTTCCTTCCCCCTTTTTAAATAGAAGCCAGCTATCAATGTTTAAAAGAGATACACAAGATCATTGATCTTAGATCTAATCTAAAGAATGAATGCAATTACATTCATTTCTGCCTTTGCCAGGATTTTTGTTGTTGAAACATTCGTTTTTTTTAAATCTTGACTTCTATTTGTGCCCTTTCATTTGAATAATTTCTTTTATTTAAAAAGTTTAACATATTTGCCATTGTTCTTCCGGTTAGACAATATGCAAATATTTCAACGGAATCATGTTGTTAAATTACATGCTCTATGCAATGGGGCAGTGCGTTTCTAAAAATATTAATAAATATTATCCCTGGAAGCAATAAATTAATAACTACACATAGAATTAATAAGCAAGTCAGAATAACAATGGCAAAGTTGGAGCAGAACAGTAGAATGTTAAACCCTATTTCATTTCATTTCCAAAGGACTGGAAGTGTGTACTCTCACTGATACTCTGTGAACCATCATTCCACATACCCCCCCAAAAAATGGTGCAACTACATCTTTGAAATAGTAGGATATGATGTATTAATAAGAAAAACATATTGAAGCTAATCACTGAAAAATGAAACAATGAACAGACCCAAGTCCACCATTAAATTAAGTGTCTTTTTGTTGTTTTTAAGAGAACGATAATTTGCAGGTATCCGTTAAAATTTTCAGAATAGCGGGAGGAATGCATGATTTGTTTGTGTGGAATTTTTAGCACTATATGTTGGGTATGTGACAATATTGACTCAACGATCGCAGTTTACATCGTAAGCTTTGACCACAGTCCACAGAATAATCTCTCATGGTGATCGGTCAACAACCATCAGCAAAATGTTGAAAATGGCCAGTTCCTTGATGACCTCAAATCAGATATTTGAAGTAAACAAAGATTAAGGGAGACAAGAAGATTCGTAGTATAGCTGGACTGGTTAAAAAGCTGTGATTAGAAGCCAGGCATTGGTTAGAAACAAAGCCACATCAAACACCTTACTGATACCCCCACACAATTTACACCTCAACTTGAAAAACTGTTTAAAGATAACAGATTAAATGCAACTGTACTTGCCTCCAGCTATGCTTGTCCCTTTCATTTTTTTTTTCATTTCCACATACGGAAAGGTTTTTATTTTTAACTGGTTGACAGATTAATTTCAACAGAATGATTATTTTTAAAACTTATTCATACTTTAATGCATGCAAAAATTGAATTTGACAAGGTTCACATCAAAGCCCTACAAGACATTCATTAAATGATTTCATATTTCAAAATGTTTTTAAAATTAAAGGCCAGGGGCCGTATTTATAAAAATTCTTAGAGTTTTCTTAACTTTTACTCTAAGACTTCCTAAAACAACATTTAGTTAAAAGTTACTCTCTAGAAATATTTATAAAGGGTCTTAGAGTTACTTTTAACTAAATGTAAGACTTGGGTACCAAACTAAATCTGTCAAAAAAAGAATCCCACCCATGTCCATTTGATATCTCCTTATCAACTCGTCATTGTTGTACTCCACTAAGAAATCTCTGCTTGTTTTAAACTCTCTTAGGCGGCGTACATGGACGGCCATGTTAACCAAGATAAGAGTACTTTTAACAAGTTAGGAGGACTCCTAAATATGTGTCATAGTTAGGAGTAATTCTTGAAGTAAAATGTTTTATAAATAGGTCTAAGGGAAATCTACAAAGTTAGGAGTAATTTTTGACAGTTAAGAGTTGATTTCAACTCTAACAATGTTTATAAATACCGCCCCAGAGCTTTAAACAGCATACAATAATGCTTGAAAACACTTAAAGTCATTCACAAACTTCACTCAATAAAATATTTCCAATATTCAAGAAAGAACAAGCTCTTGTTTTCCTGTCAAAAAGTATGTAACCTCACACAGTGAGTATCAAGAACAAGAAAGTCTATACATACCAAATTCAAGCCCATCAGTGTATACCCATTGTTTTATCTATTTGATTACATTCTACTCAATGTTAAATGTTTTCTTCCTGTTACATGCTATCAGAGGGATTCCACTTCAAAATTTGAAATGGTTGAAATTTGAAATGATTTTTAAACTTCTTATCCATGGCGGAAGATGGTACCAAAACTTCTTATTCTTGGTTGAATACGGTATTAAAATTATTTTTATGGTTGAATATGGTATTAAAATTATTTTCATCACTGAATATTGTACTGAAATTTGTGTTATGGTTGAATTGGTATTGAAAACTTAAAGGGCTAATCCCTATATTTGTTTTGGGAATAAAACTGCTTAATTTTGTGTTAAAATATTCGAGTCAAGGGCCGAGCAACTACTTCAGTATTTATGATAGGTTTACAAATGACTTTAATCCGTCAGTCTTCATCTGGAATTTGAGACTGGTGCCCTAAGGTGTATTTTGTGGTATCTGGATAAAACCAAACTAAGCTTACACCAACCAAAACATCACAGCCATAAAATCAAAAAAACCTGACATATTTTGGAAGAAATGTCAATCGTTACAACTGAATCAGAAGCAATTGTATTTGTCATAAGGAAGCCACAGTGGATAAGACGCTGGCTCACTAGCCTGGAGGTTGGAGGTTTGCTCCAGGTGAAGTTTATCAGGATTTTTCGTAGGAATTTGCCCTTATCATTGGTGCAAGACTGGGGGTCTGACAAGGATAGCTTTCCAGTCGTTTTGACAGGATGAAAAACTGAGGTCTCATGTAGACAATAGCATGCACATTAAAGATCCCTTGGCGGTTTGCCTTAGCACCGCTGTCCGGACAAAATCTCCCATATTGCACAGTGTATGGCATATGCCTGTCTTCATTAGCCCAGCCGGAGCAGAACAGTACAAAGCTAAAGCCCATTTCATTTTTCACAAATTTGCAGTGAATTGACCCAGACTCAATATCATAAATACTTACTCATGATCTATTTGTTCTTCACTTCCAATTTCTACATTAGGTGGTGGAATAGGATGAGTGGAGGGTTCTGGTTTGGTATATGTTCTAAAATTACTATCTACAAAATGGCAGTCTCCTTCAACATTAGATAAAGTTTCCCATACAACATTGGTTTCTGTTAAAAATCCTTGATCTGTTACCAACATAAACAGTTCTTGCTGAAATAGACAAATATACTACTATATTTATATCATGTCCTTTCTTGAATAAAATAACAAGGAAAGAAACCAATAGCAGTACTTTTATGGAAGATGTAATTCTTTAATCCTTCCAATACATGGGGCCTCGAAACCAGGTTATCCCATTTCTCACAAATCTCCTGGTTTCTGGGCCTAGAATAGCGAGTAATATCAACTAACATTAATATAACAGGATAACACAAGAACCAAAAGTGAATTATCATTATGTTATATGGAAGAACAGAATGTATGACAAGCAAAATTTTAAATCAGCATCCCTGCACCCTACTCACGTGAGGATGAGCTGTATTGTATAGTAGTAGTATTAATGGTTCCCTACTCATGCTAGGATGAACAGTTTCACATACAGTAGTAGTAGTAGTAGTAGTGCTAATTGTACCTACTCATGTGAGGAGCAGTTTCACATACAGTAGTAGTATTAATTGTACCCTAATCATGTGAGGATGAGCAGTTTCACATACAGCAGTAATAGTATTAATTGTACTCAGTTCACATATAGCAGTATTAGTATTAATTGTACCCTACTGCAGTGAGAATGATCGGTGTCTATAGTTAAAAAATAACTCAAAATGCACTACATAATAAAAATCCAACCAGTACAGGTATATTAACAGTGCTATTTGATCAATGTATTGAACAACCTAGTACAAATGAACTATGTACTAAGAACAGATTGGAGTTTTAGTCTCAAAATCAATTTTTTAAAAACAAATCAATCAAGGCACATAATGTTTGTTAGTTAATCATGTGGGTTACATGTTTTTTCTATGTTATTCTATCAAAATACAATTTGCTTTAATCAAGTTTTCATTAAATCTAGCAAACATTTTTTCTAAGATCAAGTAAAGATCAATTAAAAGCTAACAAGGAACAATGATTTTATTGTTATGGTTGTGGGTTATATCTGTGTAACAGACCTTAGGACACGGATTGTCACAAATTCTCATAATTTTTTTTCAAATTGCAATACGCATCACTAAAACTATACTTATTTGATTTTCTCTTCTTGGGGAAAACCTTTATTTAACAAATTATCCTTATTACTTTTCAAGAAAATGACTTTTTTAAAACCAAAAGCACTTGGTTTTGCTTTTCAAAAGCTTTTAGTTTCAAATTTGTTAAGCAATGAAATTTCAAACATAATTTCTTTAATATGATTCAAATGGTTATTTGAACAGAAAATTAAATTAGTGTTGCCTAATTAGACAGATTTCTTTCATTTACAGAGACATGGATGCAATCTAATTAAAATACAGATCTATAATTTGTTTCGTATTTTATACTTTCGATGGCCTACACTATATGAAGATCTGACCAGCTATATTGGGAAGTCATGTTAGGGGTCATTCGAGTGGTTTTTGAGCCTATAATGTCAGACATTAATTAATCAATCAGCATTGACGTTTCTAGGGGTTAACCCACAGATTTGTGCAGCACATGCAGAGAAGTCACCATAACAGACCGTTTCAAAGCTAATTCCACACATCCACTAGAATGCCTGTTATATAACAACTCTTTCACATCTATGTTGTGAAGACAAGTAAAACGAAAAAGATTGACATGGATGGAGGCTATCTCATAACTTTTGACATTAGAGAGACACAATTATATTGAAAACCCCTCCTATGTCAAAATATTCTTTCTTATATACATGTATATGATTTAAACGCTAAGAATTTGGCGGAAGAGTCCCTTTAAGTAATGGAAATGATAATTTATATAACAAATGTCTGCAATATTGAAAGCAGCACTTTTTTTTTTATCTAAGCTTAACTAGACAAGACATATAAAATAAAGATCCCCCAGTAAATATGTTTTAAAGTTAAGCTGTATGATGTGTTCAAACACAAAAAATTCACCTCTAATCTTATTTTATAATACTAAACATTCTAAAAGTCTATTTTGGTTGAGCAATATTTTTATTTAGCTCCATTAAACAAAGTCGTGGTCTGACTCCGTAAAAAGTTAAATAGAATGTAGATGGAATGGAGGACAGATACACACGATGTGAGACCTAGTAGAGTACTAGAGAGTATTCACTATCATTTTAGCCAGACAAACTAACATAACAACAAACAATCATCAATATCAAATAAAGAGAAAACTCCATCAAATTTAATACATGCGTAACTAGTGTCAATATATTTCTATCATGTTTCCATCTTTTATTAAACAGATGGATTAAACGAGAAAAGCTTGGATAAAACGGGATAAAACACATCAATATGTCTCTTGGAATCACATTCTCAGTTCTGAAAGTAAAAAATCAGCAAATTTATAGCAATTCACACAAGCAGCGCTCACGCTGTCGATCGCCATTTCCGCCAATTGCGATAAAAATATAATCTTGGCAATAAAATATTCAATCTGGCGGATTTTTTGGCGATAGTTTTTTCCTACATGGCGATTGTTTTTTTTTACCTTTGGCAATAATTTTTTCTAGTCATAATGACATATAGCTTTGATTCCCACGCCGTGTAGACGCGATACGGGCGCTCGGCTGAATGACAGTGAGTCTATCAATTAACAATCAATTAGGTATCAATAGACCTATCTTTCGTCTCTTGATCAATCTCGGATTAGTGTTGATAAGTACATACAGTAAGAGTAGTAATAAACTAATTAAGAGACAAAGGATTTAATTATTTGTTTTCAATACTAATCGGTGGCTTTTTTGATGATTTCTATATATTCAAAATGGCGGACACGGTGTCAGTGAACACCATTCGATCGATTCGTTTGGGATTATTGAAATTATGACGGCTGTTTCATATATATCTTACTGAAGTTACCGGTATGTGAATTTGATAAAATTAGATACCCTTAACTTGTATGAAGAAGTGATGGCATTTCACAATTATGTTCAATTATCTGATTTATGTGATGTATCTATTACTGCCGTTTGTAAATTTGCCTTAGCCAAAGACGACATATTTCCAAAACTGTTTGTGATATTAGTAAGCGTTTGCTCAAAATTCCTGTTACAACTGCGGAGTTTGAAAGAGGATTTAGTAGACACATTATATATATATAAAACAAATACCGCAATTCAGTAAATACCAATACGCTCTGTAATTTAATGGTACCGGTACTCAGCAGTATTGGAAAGGTGGTTTCACCGGATTTTGAAAAATCTTTCAAAAAATGTGCTTCTGCAAAGCAGAGAAGGAAGGATATTGTAATTTGTAATAGACTATGTACAGTATATATGTAAAAAAAATGTTGTGCAAATTACTGAAATTTTTTAACTTTCTTTTGGCGGAAGAAAAATATAGCTAAAAAAATAAAATAAAAATTGGCGGAAAAAAAATGGAACCCAGAGTGAGCACTGCACACAAGCCTTTCTTAACATAATTAAAGTTCTCAAATGTTTGCCAGATTGACCAAATAATATCTAATATAGATGTAAAACTTAAAGATGTAAGATTTAGATAAAGAGATGACCATTCTTGCTGTAATAGTTCAAAAATAGATACGGTAATACAAAATGAATATATTGAAAATTCATTCAAATTACTATATTCTGAGCCACTTTGTTTATTATCATAGCAGCGGTTGACAATTGAGGTTTTCAAACCGTCAAGCTGTCTTTTAATCAACAGAAATTTAAATCAGCATCTTCTTCAAAGCCCCAATACCACTCTTGTTGTAACTGAATAATATGCCCCAATCATTATTCTGGTCAACAAATTGTACTTTTTTTACAATATTCCAATTAATTGATGATACAAATTTCATCTTAACACACCGAATTTAAAAAATTGGAAAAATTCAACTACATGGTAACAACATGGTTTAAAAAGCTTTACGTAAACACTTTCGAATGCAACTTGGATTCAAACATATTTTCGAACCCTCTGGACAGGTAAAATAGGATGTAATGGATAATTTACACAACAGGTAGGACACTTAAACATCTAGTAGTTAGAATATAAGGCTATTGTCCCTTTAAACTATTATGGACATTGTGAGCATTTTCAATATTCAATAGGCTTGCGTTACTCGTATAAGATTCAAGCGAGTGAGGTATCCAAATAAAATTTTATTCGATTGACACCAGTGAAATTCATGGCTTTTTAAACTACCTGATAGATGGTGACCTCAAAGGTACTATCTTCCATATTTAAGGATAAATGGAACTCCTTCTTTTCAAACCTCATATCCATGAGCAAATATTTTTGTTTTAACTGGTGAATGACTGGCAAACCTTTGTGCTTGCCAATGAAAGACTTTAATACAATAAACATACTTATGATTCACATCACAACATTGTTCCTTAAACTAGTATTGAACTATTGAAGTAGGCCTAATGAAATTCAACTTCTCAATATACAAAAATATGAGTTGCCAAATTAACTGGGTCAAAAAACAAGAACAGGGATTAGTTTGACAATCTGAACCCTGAACCCCATTTTTGACAAGATTCCAGGGGGTGGGGTGGACATTGGCAACCAGTTTTCCCCAGCTATATTCTATTTACACCGTATCTACTATTTTAACTCTAAATAACATCAACAATCTCTTGTAAAAACATGTTTGGCTCTACTTAGATTTATATTTGTCGACTTAATCTTTTTAAAGAACAATGACTGCACATTTCTCAAATTTTAAGAACAGCAAACAAAAATAAAACTCTTTTTGATTCATGTACAGTGGTTGGGTTTAGATTTTTATTCATATGTGATACATGCAGTATTTACATAAGATTTATCCTTAGGTATTGTCCTAATCACACACAAAGACTGGTACCGTACCATAACTGGTAATTTGAATTCTAATATAGTTATTTGAACCTTTCATTCATTCCTTCAGGCAAACTACTTCCCAACTCCGCTATTATTTGTCATCTTCCATAATCTAAAGAGCTAAATCTTCCATTTGCAGATCTATTTTCTGCCTGTCTGTAAGATTTAGATAATGATCTGGTCATTCCTACTATAATAGTTACAAAATAGATACCGGTAATTAAAATTTTTATTCAAATTACTTTATTCTGAGTGTAGTCACTGTTTTAAGATTTGACATAGATTGTTTATTATCGTAACAATGTTACTTGTTAATCAAGACTCTGCCTCATTTCTCCGTTTTTAATTTAGATCTTTAAATGGTGATCGTTTTTTAATCTGTTTACATCTGCGCCATCCGATGTTCTAGAGCATTGATTATAGGCTTGTCTTGTGAATAGATGTCTTAATAGTAATTCATATTTGGAAGTCTAAATACAAAGCTGTAACAGGCAGATTTAGCTTTTACATAATGCATCAATTAAAATGAATAATTGAGTATTTGTTTATTATCGCAGCAATGGTACTTAACACAATCAACATCTTGTCAAAACTTCAAACACTCGCTCAGAATAAAGTAATTTAAATCATACTTAATGCATCTTTAAAGTATTTTATATCTAACAAATGGCATTAACTTTTATTTTTTGAATCATAATGGTATATCTAACTATTGACCTCACTTTAATCTGATAATAGTACTAAACTGATATGAAACCTCTCAAAATAATTCAACAAATATTGTTAAAGCTAAATATATATTTAATTGTTTTTAAAACGTGTCTAATGAAGTGTCAAATCTGAATTTAACTTTGTTTATCAAATATACGATTGGGACAATCTCTTTAATGACAAATTGTTTATTGATGATCCTGTACACGATTCTAGTGCACTCTTGGCTTCGATCGAAGTGTTTTGTTCCCTCTGATGTCCTTCCATTTCAGAAAGTATAATGTGTCTTTCTCATTAAGGATTTACACACATGTTTAATTAATGGAGGAAATCTGCTTCTTTTTGTTGACCTACCTCTTGATTAAAGAAATGTTTCAATATTGACAGGTTTGCCGCTGTGTTTGTTTAATATGCTTAAATTGCACCAAAGTAAATTTACAAACTTTAAGACAGGCCATCTTGAATCAGCGTACACAAAAGTGATTTAGGCTGTTGAATACACATACCACGGTTTATCGGAAGATCCTGGCAAGTCAAATCCAAATCGTGTTTGATATTTTCAAAAAAATTCAAAAAATATAAAACCTAAAAGAAATGATGGAACCCAAAAAATTTCTACATTTTTCATTGATTTAAAGACGCATGGATGAAGCATGCTATCAAACAGATGCACACAATCAAATAGAGGGTGAAATGTGTGAAAAACTTTGGAAAAAAAAGTACTTAGAGATAAACTTGAATCCTTTGATGGAGTGGGTCCGCATTTTCTGATGACAAAAGTTTAAAAGGTTATACAAATATTGAATTTTTTTCGTGAGAGATAAGGTTTGAAGATATAATTCACCTACAGTCGCAATCCAATACATATAAATGAGATTTAAAAATTCCAAGACAGTCGTCAACTTAACATTAATGTATGTAATCTATTGTGAGTTTATTAATAGGCAATTTGTGTCTAAAATTTGATTTTACTGGTCATTTCAAATGTCATACTTTTCGGGATTAAAAATAAAGTTTCCGATTGGGTCGGACTTGGAAGAGACCACCTAATGTATATAGTATGGAAGTATTTTTCTTAACAAGCACATTTCCATGTGATAATGTATCAAATATGTACCGTGAGGAATGTTATACAATTAAATACTTTCAAATAGATATCAACATTAAGGTATGTAAACAATGAAGGATCACTGCATACAAAAACACAGACAGAACAAACATTTATGTAATACAGCAGAGAAAGTCATGTTTGTTGATGTATTTTCCCAAAGACATCATAGCCAAATTAAGGACAAATTATTTTGCAAGAAAGATCTCTGAAGGGATCTTTGTATTCTAAAGAATGTCCTTTTTCAAAGATATAAATTTATAGTTGCATTTATTTTTCTAATCAAATTATCATGACAAGATTGTATGTCAACATGACTTGACAAATAAAATTTGCACCTGAATGACTGCAGACGGCTATAAATTGAAATTTGCACCAGACCGAATTTAGCTTCTATATGAGCTTATAATTTCTAAAAATTGTTACTGTAGCCTAAACTTCCATACCAACTTCTACCTCATACGCATATCTTGTTAATCTATTTTATGCATGTGTTGGCTCACTATTCAAATTATGAAACCCCAATGTTCTTCGAGGACAAAGAAAAGTCTGTTTTTCTTCCTGTAACAAATGACATATGGTTTTATAGCTATTCAATGAACTCAAACTCCTTCCAAATTCATATTCAATGTGCATCCAATACAGAAAAGACATCCCTTAGCAACTGCACAGACATTATTATATTCTAACATTAACAACTATACTGCACTTTGCCTTTTGAATTAAACTTTCTATTTAACAATGAGTGAATCAACATCTGCTAGATATCTAAGATAGTATTATTATTATTAAAATATGAAAATACAAAAGCTAAAAGGACAATAAACTGCATTAACATCATTTTTTTTCTGCTTACCACAAAGATAAGTTACTGACGGTTAAACATCTATATAAATTTACCAACGGCTGCACGCTAATAACTTTATAGCTATATCTATTTATCTAATTAAATGAAACCAATTTATTTTAATTTTTTCAACTTCTGGTACTTTTGATATTTCTTTATAGATAATACTACAACCTTTTCAACAGCTGCTATGATTTAACCATAAAACTAAAGATAGGTTGCCAGACAATGAAATATACTTCCACAGAAGAAGTCAACAAGGGTTTTCACATGTTTTTTTTTTGTCAGTTATGAAAACATTTACAAGACACTAAAATCAGATTACACATATCAATCCATTCAATAATTATCAGAAATCATTAGAATTTGTTTGGCTTCTGGTTAAAAAAAAATTAACATCAAGGGTCTTAAATCAATATGCCTTTTTGTCTCATGTCTGTATATAAATATTAATTTAAAGTCAATCAGATATTACTTATTAGCTTCAGACATTAGCTAGAGCATCCAGAAGATATTTCAAAGTGATCAAGGGCCATAACTCTGGCAGTAACTATCCGAAATCGTTTAAAAAAATCGATGGGAATCTTCGTCTCATAATTTAAACATTGTATAAGTCAATCAATGCACACTGGACATGTACAGACCGACAAACATAGCCCAAAGTGATCAAGGGTCATAACTCTGGCAGTAATTACTGGAAATCGATTATAAAAACAATAGGATTCTTCGTCTCATGACTTATACACTGTGTATAAATTTAAAGTCGATCAGTGGACACAACATGATTAAGGGTCATAACTCTGGCAGTAATTATTGGAAATTGTTTACAAAAACAATAAGATTTTTCGTCTCATGACTTAAACACTCTGTATAAATCTAAAGTCAATCAGTGGACACTGGACAGGGACAGACGAATATAGCACTATGGAAAATAGCTATGTGCACATATCTTTTTGTATTCAAAACACATGCTATTTAACTTAAAAATATTTTTTAGTTAAAGTTTATTAGAGGTAATGGAAGTTCATTGATGTTATTTCCTGAAGGTAACAAATAAGTCTTTTGACCTATTCTGACCTCTATTAACCCAAAGTAAAAATGTCCGACAGGGAAAATGATAGCATCCCCGATGTTCATGTACTATGACTGTGTGCAAGGGAGGAGAATTTTGTGCTGACTTTAGCATATTACCACCTACTCTTCTTCAATTATTCCCTTTATCAATTTTTATTTTACATGCAGGCTAATATTAAAATTCGTTCTTTGTCCAACTACGAATTAGTGGAAATCTATGCTAGGCTAGTGTCTGACAATAGTCTACTAGCCCTAGGCTAGTGGATCCAAATTTTTATATCATGGCCCCTGTTTGTACCTATACTTTAGTGTCATATTAAAGAAACAACAGGGGGTGAATTTGACAGAACCCTATGTATCCAAAACACTTATAAATTAAACTAAATCTAATTAATAAAACAGATGAAATACTAGATAGCATGGCGAGTAATGATATCTACAACAGTATAAGCGTCAAGTACATCAGATGGTAAAATACATCAAATCAATATGCTACTCCCTGGGTATGTAATGCACACGCAAAAAACATACCAACACTCAGCAGATAGAATAATACATATGTGAAAAAATCAGGAATGTGTTTTAGATGCATTATATAAAACTGTAGCGGTGAAAAATTTGTATGAAACCATGTGGAAACCCATAAATAAGGCAGAAACATTATCTCAAGCAGCCCTCCTCAACTTAAAGGACCTAAGTCCGTAACTCAAAATCCTCCAAAATCGTCGACATCAAAAACAAGAATTATTGGTCAATTTAAATCAACATTGATGATGTAAACTTACCGGGAAAAGATTAGCTTCTGATATCCGATATTTAAGATAAAAAGTTTTTTTAACATTAATGCGCTTCAGCCCAAGTTGTAATAAGAGACTCAAGGGACGAGGCTATAGACATATACACCAAACCAGACGGCACATATAGACTAGAATAACCAGACGCTTAAAATGTGCACTAGATTGAGACTGCATGGCTTATTTCGTCGAACATAACTTAAACTGATTTGAAATTGGAGTAAAAACGGAAACCATTGAATGCAAATCAATTTATATACATTCATATTACAGTATTATATGCGCTGCGACCCACTTTTGTCAATTTCTAGGTCCCAAATGTTAGCGATTTATTTAGCTCCTTTAACTTTCGAAACTTTTCGAAAAGAGGGTTTCACAATCAAAGTTTCAGTTAATATGTAATACTATTAAAGAGAGAAAGAGATCGGGTTAAATGTCCATCCAACACAAACTAGATAATTTGGGGACTAATTTTCTTTCAATAATTTGATTGCGTTTAGGGGTCTTATACAGTGCAGTGGGAGGAGACATAGAGAAAACCCACAAGTTTGGGCAGGCGGCTTTAACGCCTCTTCACATACAAGCATGGGATCGAAACCACAACGCTTGACTCAATGACGGACCTTTTGATCCAACGTTAGAGCATTTGGCCAACCGATCCCTCAGTATATATGAAATATAAAATTGACAATACCAATCAACCACGGAACTGTCAATTAGTTTGGGAGTGTGATGATTTATGAATAGCAACAATTAACTATGCTTGATAACAGACACTAAGATAGTAGACCAACATTTTTAGTCAAAACCCTATGTACATTTTGAGGAGTATCTATTCTGATTCCTTGTAATACAATTGAAAAGATTTATTTAGTCTTTGACAAATGTGTATGATAAATGTGAAAAAAATTAGAACCGCATAACAAAATAGTATGCTCATTTTTGGATGTGGTGGCCATTCAGGGCAGAGTTCTCTAAGTACATAGTTCTCTGTGTGCAGAATGATATGAATAGTTCCAGTGGATAAATGTATTATTCACATAATTGGTTGACTTTTTCCAGCTTTTATAAACAAATAAATGAAATGGGGTTTAATTTCCTACTGTTATGCACCTAACCTGTGCTAATGGAAGACGGGCATACGCCATACAGTGTGCTATGACTACTATGAGGGAATTTTTGCCCGGGCAGCGGCGCTACGGCCTACTCTTATATCGAATTCCAATTGCCAAGGGATCTTTTACGTGCACGCCAATGTATAGCGCCGCGGAGCAGTAACTTTTACTGGAATGCAGGCGTTTTATAAATTCATTATATTATTATTATTATTACACGGGACCTTGTTTTTTTGACCCATCCGAAACAAACAAATAAATATATTAACTGCACAATATCTGTTTTCAGTTCTTATTCACATATAAAGACAATAATATGATTTGGATAACAATCAATTCAATCTTGAAATTGCAAAGAAATCTCTACCTTAAATCACATACAAATTAGTCAATATAAATAAGCTATTTTTAGCCATTCTTAAAACATTCATATAAAATAAGGTGAAATGTTATAAGTTGTTTATCTATTTCAATTACAAACATATAATGTTTAGACTTGATGTTATCAAGTTTTTGTTTGAACCAATATTAATACAGTCGGCAACAGAAAATATTTAAAAAAGAATAAGAAAACATTTATATTCGATCATTTAGCTTCTGAAGAAAATGTTGTTCTCCATGCTCTTTGAAGAAAAAATATTTGTTGATGACAGTGTGTCGCTTTGATAGAAGTAAATATTAACATAGGCAAACCGCCACAAATTTTCAAGTAGCTTACATTTTTTTTCTTGTACTTAAAATATAGTCATTCTTAAAATAAAGACTTAATGGAATTTAAATGATCTGAATTTTTATAAGTAACTTTTAATTATCTATTACATGAGAAGATTTACCCTTTGTGCAAGTTTGACATTCTTGACTGCTTAAAAGCAGGTAGGCATGTTAATAGCACATCTGTTGCTGTGCATAAAAATCAATGGAGAAGAGTTACCTGCCCCTAGTAAACAGCAGACCTCCAGAAAGACAGTTGTGTATCTTGTCAATAGACAGCTTGCCAGACAAGTATCCAGCTTTTCATTGAAGATCAGTGAATTTTCTTCACCAAACTTGAAGGCTTGCAAACATTGAATCGTACGAATAACAAGTATTCTATCTATATGAATATATTGGATGTGATTATTTAGATTTTTTTCTTGATATTTTTAAAGAAAAACTTTAAAATGCAGCTTACAGAAGTTTTTCGTGTATTTAGTGGAACTATTCTTGTCTTTGGATGGATTTTGACAGGTGAGAATTCAGATTTATTTTAAATCATGAGTATTAAATTTAATTTAATTTATAAGCTTTAAAATTATTTTTTATTCATAATATTTTTTTAAAATGAATTTTAATTCAAAATTCTTAAGATTCATTTAGTTCATAATTTTAAAGTTCATTTTAAAGTCTCTATTCTTCTCTTCTTTTCACACCAACAAAATTTTTCAGAGAAAAAAGTCAGTTTTATTGACCATTCACTCTAAATAAATGAACAGTTTTCAGGAATTATGTCTTAAGATTCTTAAGAACATACCGTATTTGAAAAATATCAATTTGGGTTCCTTGAAGAATAAAATCTAAAATAATTTTGCGGCCAATACACAAAAGATAAGAGATATGTTTGAAAACTGCTATGATTCAGATAAGCAACTTAGAAAGGAAACAGCCAATTACAATTAAGGATGTATGAAAATTTATTATGGAGTAAATGACCTGGGTAAGGCTAATACTAGGTGTGTGAAATGCAAAAAATTAGAATGAATAAGATACTGTTTTTTTCGTATTCCCAAAGACCTTTGCAAGAAATGTAGTTTAGAAGTATTATAGAAATCCATATATTATAATAAAGTTCATTAAAACCGTCTTTCAGATATATATCATATATTACACATACCAGTACTCCTAAATTGGAAAATTAAATACCATAATTAAATAACTTCAATAAAATATAACATTTTTCATAAAATAATTTACATAACTTTCCCATCATGTGTACCATTACAATATCAACAGCATTCTATCTTGCCAAGACATAATAAGGTCCTTTTCAGATTAACTGAACTGTTCATATTTATTTTTTTTATATTTATTTGTGAAGTGTGTGAGAAAAGAATTCATCCAAGGTAGAAACATTTCTTAAAACATCTCGACAATTTGAACAGTCAAGGGATATTTTACATGCAATAGCGATGTGTAGGTGTACGGTACACAAGACATCTATATTTTGCCAATCCTTATTTTCTTGTCCTCTCTGTAGATTTAACAGAGTTTAGAAAAATGAAAGGTCCTTCTTGGGGGTCTTTACCTGGATTCCTAATAATTTCAACATTCTAACGATTTCAATGCCTCAAAATATCGATTATCAACAAAATAATGATTTTCAGTTGATTCCAATCATCAATGGCCCCCTCTGTGTGGGTGAAAAGCTATTTTAAGAAAACATCATGGTTTAACTAGACCTTTACCAACAAGAATTCAAATTGTCAGTTGATTCAAATCATCAATGGCCCTCTCATCTGTGTGGGAGAAAAGCTGTTTTAATAAAATTTCACAGTCCCACTAGATCTTCCTGGTATAGTTTTACCAACAGGAATTCAAATTTCAAATCCTTTAAGGAGAGGAGGGGTGGATTATTGAGGCTATTAAGGAGTATCTAGTCCTAGGAGGCAAGTTACGTTACTCTGAAAAGAGCACAAACGCAATATCACAGCTCTTAGGAATATTATACCATCAATATGGCGAGTACAATAATATAAATTGTTTGGCATAATGGTATGTAACAAAGGTGGACAAATGAACATGACATGTTGACAAACAATTATTGACTTAACGTCACCATCTTGTGAAGTGGAAGTTTTTGGTCAAACTTGTGAAAACCAATGACTGTTCTGTACACCAAAAACTGTGACTCATTTACATCAGAGGTATGCCATGCCATGTGGCAGTTAGCTAGAATATTTTTAAACGGAATTTAAACAGTTTTTAAAAATATCAGTTGACTTGGGTACGAGAACATGATGCTGACACAATACAGCCATTGTATAGACATGGTAAGAGAGGAAACAGACATAATTGATCCGTCTGCTAGACTAGCAGTTAAGAACAAAACACATACAAATATATTGAAGTATGGCACAAACTTAAGACACTCCCCCTCAACTTATAAACTTGGGTAAACATCCCTTAACATAATAAACAAATATAGTGCTCACAATTTCTCGGGTCTAAAAAACAATAATTGACATCAGTCAAAATTTAACCCCCAAAAACATTGGTCTAGGTTAGTTGTCATGTAATTAATTATTGACAGATCATGAATCACATATAAATCTTAAGCAATAAATGTTAATTTAATCTAAAGTCTCTGAAACTTGTTAGTTTGTGAGAGCAAATTGAACTCACTGTATGTTTTTAATAATGAAATGGATACTAAATGCCTCATCTGATATTAACAAGGTAACTTTTTTATCAGTCATAGAATGGTACAAAAATGGTTCTCTGTCGGACTACATAATTCAGGCCCCGATCCAGGATTTTGTCGGGAAGGGGTTGGGCATATATTGGAGCAAAGGGTAATCATCAGAGTGTCGCATGCATTAGTGGTTTAGATGACCAGCCTCATTGTGGCTGGGGGGCTGGGGGCATGCATCCCTAGATCCGCACCTGTTAATTGTATTAATCTGTGTATGATTTTAGTTGCAGAAGGCTGTGATGAGGAATCCGTATACGATGCATTACAAGCCTGTCAAGATCAACGAGAACAACTATCTTCTGCTAGTGGTACATCACTATCTGGTAACCAAGGAAACTATACACAATTATGTTTGTAAGTAATACAAACTATCAAATATTATCTTCTCTTTCTGTAACAACTGGTAACACTTTCTACGAAGGCATTTTGGCATAGTTTTTACAAGATTTTGTCAAATTCATCCAATGTATTTTTATGAATTTTGAGTACTAGACCCATTTCACAAAACATTCTCAGACTTTAGTAAAAAAAAATTCTCAAAATTGTTTGCCTTATTTTAACTATAATATAGCAATTTGTTGTTTTAATGTGTCAAATACATCAATAAGAAAATATATGCAGAAAATCTGGAACATTTTGGCTTGTACTTAGTCAAGGGACATTTTCTCAAGACTTTGAAGTAATTTTCACAAACTCAGATAGATTTCTTTTTGGACAATTTCTCTTTTTCTCTTGGAAGGAAAGGTGTTTTTTGTGTTTGTTGATGGATCCAATACTGTTACTCGGATGATTTGTGCTTGATTTTTATTAGACCTCAACCATTCATTGAAAAACGGAATATTTTTGCAATGGAAATATAAGTTATTCTTCCAAGAAACACAGGATATGTGTAAAACAGTAAGAGATTGTAGACATATCTATTCCTGAAAGAAGCAACAAATTTCGAACCTGATTTTAATCTCACAGCACGGAGCTAATTAGTGCAAAACAATTTTACCTCTAATTGATGTTAGTTAATTTAAAATCATTAAGAACAGCTATCTCATCTGGTTTCACAACTTCCAGTTTTAATCAAATGGTAATGCAGATATGCACAATAATGAGCATGCAGTGCATTATAATGTAACATTATCAAAACTGACGTAGTTAAAAACTTAAAGCAACTGTTCAAAAGATTGTTGAAGAGGATGTTCAAAAGATGATAAATTCATATCCCACTTTAGACCAGGATAAAATGCACTTAAAATGCTTCAATTCTTAAATTACTTCACACATAACAAGTAAAATAAAACTAGGATGTTTTAAGAGCATCTTGAAATCTCATTTAAAAGTAACGGATGAATGGACATCTGTCCCACTGTGACTAACTAGTACTTGATTTACATAGTTTTTGACAGGAACAGAATCCTCTATCAACTGCGTCTGATCTGAAATCTTTGTATGTTTTTCGATTATTCTGTAAATTGCAGACAAGAAAATTATCAAGAATTACACCAAACTAGCAGATAATGTGTATTACTAATCAAAAGACATTTATAGACTAAAGATCAAAAAAATAAAAATTTATAGCCATTTTAAACTATCTGAATATAGACAGCATGGTGAATAACATTTCCATGAATAATTCTTAATGAACAGTTATTATAAAATATACGAATAAAGAGTGTGCAATTGCAATATCTCAAGCAACCCCACTGTCATGCTTTATATTGATCAGGCATCCACACTGAGTTTTTACCCATACCTTCAGTTTAAAATCCTGCTTTTTATTCAAAACATGGGTATCATAAATTCATATAGAACAGAATCCGCTTACTAACATGTTCTAAAACCAATAAAGTATCTTTTCAGAATTTCTTGAATTTTGAGTATTTATTGGCACTATAAAGTTTTATAGTATAAACAGACAAATATTATATAAATTTTGTTTTCATTCATTTCACATTATTTCAAATTTGTAACAAATCACTATTACGCAGACTAATGAAAATTATTACCTAAATTAGACTGAATCACCAAAAAGTTAATTTCGAAAGTTGGCTTCCTCTTAACAAGCCGTGGGATTTAAAAAAGAACTGTGACAGGCCAGGCTGCTTTTTCACGAGATAACATTTACAATTGTCACACTAAATGTTGAGACGTTTGGCAGTTCTTTTTATTTAAAATAAACTTTTTTTGTTGACAATTCTCATTAGTTCTATAGCATCTGAACAAGAAGACGTGAAATAAAAACACGAAAAAATGTCCCAGATCAAACAAATTACACACAAAATTAAGAGTAGAGTTGAGTTTAGCTTGCCTAGATTACACTTATCAAAATGGGGGAAAACAAGTATCTTTGTTGGGTGATATTACGATATTTACAAATAAAACATTCTACAAATAATATCTTGGTTACTACCAATACTCAAATTTTAACCTTTTTTCTCTCAATTTTTTGATAATAAACAATACCCAAATTGTACTATCCTGGAATTTGATAAAGACTTATTTATAACAATATTGAAAAACAAGTTGCCAGGCAATGAAACAAAAGCCCACTACAGTTGTCGCATTATGAATTTTCTTAATGTAAATAAAAAGGATATTTGGAATGTTTATTCCTTAATTACCTATATACAGCCGGCATGTGTATTCATTAATGTCTGACTGATTCTTTAATCCCCCTAATTAAATAAAACAATTGACTAAGGAATAATTGGTTTGGTTATTCATTTTAATTTTTTAAGATTCAATTTAGAATTTGTTTCATAATGTACAGCCGCTCTCGTTATTCATGACAGCAATTTGAATACCCTCTACCATCATGTCCAATCTGTCTATATAACCTTTTTTTGCTGAACATTATAGGGGGGGGGGGGTATATTGGACTGGCGATGCAGCGATGATGATCATGTTGTATGTAGCCGAAGGCTTTAACAGGCCACCACGCTATTTGTCACAGGGCCTATTTAAACAATGGCACCTTAAAAGGATCTACAGCATGATACGCATTTTAAATTCGATCTAAAAATATTCCAATCACAAATATCTAATCTATAACAACGATAGGCCTAGCCTGTTCCCCAATCCTATTCTTATTGAATAAAATATAGTTTTAAAAAAAACAAAAAAGATAGTAAGCTGGCACTGCCAGGCAGGATACGCCCACATTTTCGAGAGATGGATAGAGAACAAGCAAAACTGAAAGTGATTTTTCCTACAATCAAAGGCCATAATTCATTAAGTTACAATTTGATATGCGCAAATATCGAAAAGAATCAAGATCTTTAGGTTATAAACATGCAATTCATATTTCATCAAAATCAAAATTAAAATTGTGGCCTCTACAGGGTCCACAACTTTGATATACCATATTTTTACACTATTCTCGTACAAACGGTGGCCATTGTGTCAGGCAATTATGGTCTGATTTTCTAGAAATTCGAACTCAACCTTTTTTAGGGTGAAACGGTGATGTAATCAAACGATTTTTTAAATCGGATAATAATTGTGACCTCCAGAGGGACCACAAGCTAAACAGAGGCTATTTTGCGTATAATCAGGGGCATTAATTCAGGAAGTTACGATCAGATATGCGCAAATATCAAAAGGACCCAAGATCTTTGGGTAATATCCATGCAATTCAAGTTTCGTCAAAATGAATTGAAATTGGGACCTCTACAGGGTCGACGAGCTTGATATACCATTTTTCAACAGTATATTCGCATACGAACGGCGGCCATTTTGTATGGTTATTTTGGTCCAATTTTTCCGAAATTTGAGCTCGACCTTCCTTAGGGTGTAACGGTGATATATTCGAACGGTTTTTTAAATCGGATAATAATTGTGACCTCCAGAGGTACTACAAGCTAAAATAGGTGATAGGTGATATATTCAAACGATTTTTTAAATCAGATAATAATTCTTACCTCCAGAGGGACCACAAGCTAAACAAAGGCGATTTTGCGTATAATCAGGGGCCATAATTCAGGAAGTTACTATCCGATATGCGCAAATATCGAAAGGAACCAAGATCTATGGGTTATAAACATGCATTTCAAGTTTCATCAAATTTGAATAAAAATTGTGACCTCTACAGGGTCCACAACCTTCATATACCATTTTTTAACAGTATTCGCGTACGAACCGCGGCCATTTTGTATGGTAATTTTGGCCCGATTTTTCCGAAATTTGAACTCGACCTTCCTTAGGGTGTAACGGTGATATATTCGAACGGTTTTTTAAATCGGATAATAATTGTGACCTCCAGAGGTACCACAAGCTAAAATAGGTGATTTTTCGGACAATCAGGGGCAATAATTCAGGAAATTACGTTCCAATAGGCGCAAATATCGAAAGGAACCAAGATCTTAGGGTTACAAACATGAATGTAAAGTTTCATCAAAATCGGTTCAAAATTGTGACCTCTATAGGGTCCACAAGCTGAAAACATGATTTTTCGTACAATCAGGGGCCATAATCCATGAAGTTTTGATCCGATACATGCCAATATCGAAAGCAGCCGAGATCTTTGGGGGATAAACCTATATTTCAAGTTTCGTCAAAATCGGGTAAGAATTGTGACCTGTAGAGAGTCCACAAACAATTGTGGACGGACGGACGGACGGGGGCGACGACATAATACGTCCACATGAAAATGTGGGCGTATAAAAAATTAACACGATAAATCGGTGATTATGATTATGCCATTACATGTTAATTAGACCGACACATACACACTTGTCAACTGGTGGTATAGATAATGTAACTATGTAGTATGCGGAGAGGTTGTAATTGAAAATTTGAAAAACATTTTTGGCTTTTGTATACTTCAACCTCAATAGCTGAATTAATTTTAATTAGATTGATTTTAACTTGCCGCAAAATGGATATAGTAACCATTAATTTGCTATAAGTATATTCAATTAAGATTAAAATTTTTGAATCTAATGTGGTCTTTAACATAATATTTTTTCAAATGTCATGATATCGAAATAATTCCCATAACAACCAACACCAATCTTTAGCGTTACATGTATGCACACCAATTATTGAAAAGCGGCTACAAACATAACAAAAATATAATCTAACATGTACATGGTATTTTTCATGTTTTGTCCAGAGAAAAAGTTGAGATTCCACAGATTCTGTGTTCCTTTCACACTACTTCATTGTAATGGAGGTCAACCTCATTTACGGTTTCAAAACAGTTCAAATTGACAAGTCTCTTCCAATCATCAAATATTTAACTCAATTGTTTTCTGTCTGTGTTGAAAGTACGAAAAAAAATAAATTTATTCAGCTTTTTGACAACATGTTTAAGAGTGAATATATACTGTAAGAAAAGAAATATTTGTCAGGAAACTACAATATGAACTAAAATAACTAATAACATGGATTTTTATAATTTTAATAAAAGAAGAAGCACAGATGTCAGGTGATAAATTGCATTAAATCACAAATTTTTGTTAGTTATGTAAATAATTGTGCCTTTAAGTTTATCCGGTTAGCACTTGGAGTGCTCAAAACAAATTCTCATTAGCTGAAACTGACAGTCACATAAATGCAGATATCGAGAATCGGACAACTTCAGGCTATCCAGGGATATTCCAGTATGAACTACTATTATATTTCACTTTATTTACGGCACCGTTCTAGTCAATGTTTACATGTACCAAGTGATGAAGGGTATAATAAAACAATCAAATATTAAGTTTTTAAATATGCCAATAATATTGTTACAATGTATTGATCGAAGGGATCACATAATGAAATAGAACCGGACATTTTCAACTTAATAATATCATTAAAAAAATCAAATCAGTGCCTGAAAGAATAAGAGGCACCAGAGGTTTTGTGCCTAATAAAGCTTAAATCTGTGCCTGACATTGTCAGTGACAGGTGCCCTATTTCCAGGCTTGCTTAAGACACATCTGATGACATGGTGAATGGAATGAAAAGTTTAAAATAGTTTTATGTGACTGAACCCATGAACAATACCACAATACTATGAATAATACCCTAGATTTTAAACCATCTAAAAATATACATCATTAAAGACATTTTACTTGCATTCTTCAACGCAACTATAACACTGAAACAATTTTTATCCATCTGTGAATAAAAATGCCTAAATGTGTGGATAGAATTTGCAACAAAACCCCCCAAACCCCGTAAGAATATTGTAAGTAGGTGGCAAAGCTGGCAAAAACATGCCTAGCCATGTGCAAATCTTCACAATAAAATATTCAGAATAATTCTGCATTGTGACTGCGATAAGAATTTCACTAAAACTTTAAACCATGGGATTACCATACCTCCGCTCAAATTATCCGCATATTTTTTTTAAGAAAAAAAGATTCAAAACTCAAAAGTTTTGATGCATATGCCAACACTGCCAGATTAGCAATTACATGCAACCAGCATCGTCTTTAATGCTAAATATTTACTGTGACTTAGCACCTTGGTTAAAGTGTTTGTTTATTTGCTTGTGATTGCAGGGCCTTCCGCAACTATGTAAGCTGTATGGATCCTAGAATTGGAAATTGTAATGGTACTGCTACATCAGCCTTCAAAATTATCAAAGACACATACTCTGCTGAACCGTACAGCTGTTCAACTAGTCATGGTTACGTGAATCCAGGTAAATAATTAATAAATACAATCATTTTTATTACAAAAATGGGGTTTAAGGTCCACTCAACACAAACTAGGTCATTTCGGGACAAACATAATTCGCTTGTGCATAGGGATCTTTAGCAGTGGGTGGACCCAGAGAAAACCCACAAGGTTTATCACGTATACTATATTGCTTGGGGTAAAAAGCCTACTGTCTGAGCCATGGTAAACAATAAACAGATTCTTCGATTATGAACAAACTTATTAACTTTAGTTATTATTAACTTACCTGTTTGTTTGTAATCAACTCCCGTTCAATAAAATCCATTGCACAACTAATTATCATAATGATGAAAGCAAGTTCTCTCTTGAAAAATTAAAATATCACAACTTTTTCCCATAGAAAAATACCAATATGGAAGATGGTTATGTCACTCTGCGGAAGATTTCATTTTGTAATAGGGGCGACAGCATAGGACATTCAAGTACATATACGTGTACAATCAAAATGATGGCGCTATTAAACTATCTTTCAATGTTAACCCACCCCCGCAACAGGTATATTGGATTTGTCCAATACATGACGAAGACATTGTTAACATCCCCTCTGTCGTAATTACAAGTAAATTTGTAAATTTTTCAAGAGAGAACTTGTTTTCATGGTTGTAATAATTAGTTGTGCAATAGATTTTATTGAATGGGAGTTGATTACAAACACACAGGTAAGTTTATAATAACCAAAGTTAAGTAGTTTGTTCATAATCAAAGAAATCCGTTTATTATTTACCATGGTTCAGACAGTACCACTTGACCTCAATGATAGAATCTTGATTGGTCAAATGTTAATTCTACTTCAACTTTCAAAGATTACTAAAGTATTTGATTTGAGGAGAACTTAAGACTTCTATATTGCTCACAGTTAGATGTGATAATTAAATCTAATGGCAGTATATCTGTTTGAATTCTTAATTTTGAACGCATCTTAAAAAGTGTGTTGTTAACATTTAAATAAATTACTCGCTAAAAAAAATGATTTATAAATAGATAACATTAACTACGGTTTTAAGTCAACAAGAAAATAAAAAAATGATGATGTCAAATTGCTTGAATTCTTAAAGAATTCTGGGACGTCATTCATAGCATACCAAGACAGTTGATTTTTTTTTACTGCGTTGCATGATGACAGAGTCTATTTTTTTGTAAGGACATCTGTCCTATCTAGAATGTTCGACCTATTGATTACTGAAACAGCAAAGGAAAGCAATAGGAAGGGATTTTAAAAAATTGTCAACACAATACGGCCATCAATTTTTGGGGGGTGGTTTAGTATGCACTGGGAAGGAGAAACATTTTCACAGCAAGTGCCATTTCCTCTAAGCATTCTTTTACAGGAATAACCAATTCGGACACCTGACCTTGGTGTTCACAGTTCACACTGCCAAACAAATTTTTGGGAATTATCAGCCTGTCATTTGCAACATATTTACTAAAGACAATTTAATCTTATGGTCATATTCTGTGAATAAGAGTTACCTAACCCAAATCTATTATCATGGCATCCATAAAATGAACAGATCTCATTGAATGGTTTAACCTTAAAATAGATGATTTCATTAAATTAATCCTATATATGTTGATTTACATAGTGGGATGACAATTTATTAAACACTTTATGTCTAGCTGTAAAACCAGTATCGACTGAGTGTAGCATAGATTATAAGTGGTACTGGTTTGTTTTGACCATAACCTGTTTATAAAGAAAGAAATACATGGGGAGGGATTTGGCGCAACGGTTAGAGAGTAGGATTTGTGACTTATCGGTTGCAGGTTCGAGACTCGAATTGTGCGTCGAGTTCTTGTATCCTTGAATAAGACACTTCATCCCTGTATTCCAGTCTACCCAGCTGTAAATGGGTACCGGTAGGATGGTGTATGTATAACACAAACAACTGTTGCGATCTTTGGGCAGCATAAGTTGGGACGTCATTCATAGCATACCAAGACAGTTGATTTTTTTTTACTGCGTTGCATGATGACAGAGTCTATTTTTTTGTAAGGACATCTGTCCTATCTAGAATGTTCGACCTATTGATTACGGAAACAGCAAAGGAAAGCAATAGGAAGGGATTTAAAAAAATTGTCAACACAATACGGCCATCAATTTTTGGGGGTTGGTTTAGTATGCACTGGGAAGGAGAAACATTTTCACAGCAAGTGCCATTTCCTCTAAGCATTCTTTTACAGGAATAACCAATTCGGACACCTGACCTTTGTGTTCACAGTTCACACTGCCAAACAAATTTTTGGGAATTATCAGCCTGTCATTTGCAACATATTTACTAAAGACAATTTAATCTTATGGTCATATTCTGTGAATAAGAGTTACCTAACCCAAATCTATTATCATGGCATCCATAAAATGAACAGATCTCATTGAATGGTTTAACCTTAAAATAGATGATTTCATTAAATTAATCCTATATATGTTGATTTACATAGTGGGATGACAATTTATTAAACACTTTATGTCTAGCTGTAAAACCAGTATCGACTGAGTGTAGCATAGATTATAAGTGGTACTGGTTTGTTTTGACCATAACCTGTTTATAAAGAAAGAAATACATGGGGAGGGATTTGGCGCAACGGTTAGAGAGTAGGATTTGTGACTTATCGGTTGCAGGTTCTAGACTCGAATTGTGCGTCGAGTTCTTGTATCCTTGAATAAGACACTTCATCCCTGTATTCCAGTCTACCCAGCTGTAAATGGGTACCGGTAGGATGGTGTATGTATAACACAAACAACTGTTGCGATCTTTGGGCAGCATAAGTTGGGGCTATGTCTAAGATTTAAACAGTAGGACGTTAAACCCCATTTCATTCATTCATTCTAAGATTTAAAGAGTTCAGGCCTAAAGGGAGATAATCAGGCTTTACCTGTATCCTAGAACCGGGATAGTAATTGTGAGGCGCTTTGAGCACATATTTGTGGATGTAGCGCATTATAAATAAGCACATATTTGTGGATGTAGCGCATTATAAATAAGCACATTATTATTACATTATTAATTATCATAAGGGCTGGTTGGTGAATAAATGTCAAAGTTATCGGATAATATTTAAATTTTCACAGCTAATATTTACTCAAATTCAACCTTTAATTAAAGAAACCAATCAAACTATCAAGAGTGTATGATCCGTCAGCATGTTTAAGGTGACACTGGGTTGTTTATATAGTCTATGTAGAGGATGTTTAATGTTATGAAACATTCAATTCATCATATTTTTGGACATACTTAACATTTGTTTTGATAGATCTTCCTTTTTTTCAGTACAAGTAAATGAAGATATCAACATTCCTCCAAAAACAAATGATAATTCACTTTCAGAAGAAAAAAGTGGTCCGGGATCAGCTGCCATCACTATCACATATTTTGGAGTCTCACCTTTACTGTTTTTACTTATACATCAAATCTTATAAAGATATTTTTACAATAAAATAAATTAATGATACTAGAGGGTTATTTATGTTTTGTAAATTGATTGTTAAAAATCATCCATTGATCATGTTTCTACTACCATCAATTTCATCCTTTAAAAATAACTCATTATAGTTTCATTAATCTCATTCCTATTTTTATCTTAAAGTATCTTAATTTTGTGAAAAAACGTTTATTGTATGTTTTTATATTGTTATATCATTTTGTTTACTAAAATAGAGAAGAACATAGTAGTCTACTTTAAATATTAATCATCATGCAAAGTGATTTATCTTTGATCTTAATCCTGTTTTATTTGTCAAACAAGCAAACCTTTGTGATTACAACAAGTTAAAGCATCCAAAATGGTATGATTTCTCCTGTAAATTTACAATTTTACTGCATACATGTAATTTCTTTTTTATGAAAAAATGTGGATCAAACAGCCACAAGTTGTACACATTCATTCAATGTTATGGCAGAAGTTTATTTGTATTAATTATTGCCTTAAAGACACTGCAGTCCAATGGCTATGAGGAAGACAATATATGAATGAATATATCACAAAATAGCTACACAAACTCGATATATGACCAAACCCATTGATAGCTTTTACTTAGGAGAGTAAAAATACCCTGCCCCAAGCACAATGCATGAAACTGTTTTCTATAATGTTCATTACAAAATGGAAAATATAAAAATCACAATCTGTACATTATCCTACACCATACAATCCCTATAACATAGCCACTGTGTCAGTCTCTTTGCTTTTAAAATGAAAATACAATTTTATCCAACAGTTTGTAACAGTTTAACTTTCTTTATACTTTGTAAAAAATTTAAATAAACTATTGTAGAACATGGCCCTGTTTTACGAAATCTTAACTAAAGATAAAATCCAAATTTTAGTAGATACTTCAATTTTGATTGGCTAAGCACTAAAATCAATCTAATATTATCCAATCAAATAACTAAAATTTGGATTTTATCTCAGTTAAAATTTTGTGAAACAGGCCCCTATTCTATTTTTGTGACACCCTGTAAGTTTGTTCTATTTTATATTTTGACTGTTTATTTTTTTGTACTTGCCTAGTCGATGTAAAAAAGTAATTTAGCTATAATAGTAAACAACACCTCTTACAACTAAATCGAAAGCTCTCTACTGATCACTTTCATTCATGACAAAATATTCTTGTTTAAACAACTAATTAGCTACCCAATTATAGCCTAAAATACAACTTCCTATGGCCCATTGAATGCAATGTTGACCTAACAAACAATATCTTAAGACTATGCTTAAAATTGACCATAGAGTAATAACAAGAATTAGCGTGTCACGTCTCTGTTTACAAGTTGTACAACAGTGATAGTCAACGCACTAAAATTTAAAGTGAAGACTGACCCATGAATATGTTTATTCGAAAAGATGTAAATTTTCAATATTTTGCTTAAGTTATAACCTACATTGTATCTTAATTACCTATATTGATTAAGCTGGTGTTTAAGTTGAAATTCTCAAGAACATTGAAGTTTTTGTCTTTTCGTATGTCAAGAATAATGACATGTTTCTTGAGAACATAGTAACCGATTATCTTAGCTTTATGTATAAGAGGAATAAAATAGTCTTTAAAGAATTGTCTCCCATTATCATTTATTTCCACCTGCAAATTTCCTAACTTTGTGCACTACTGATCATTATACACCTTTTGAGGTATGATGAAGGGGGGTAACTCACGATGTGACCAGGATAAAGACCTGGGGCCTGTTTCACGAAATTTTAACTTAAGATAAAATCCAAATTTTAGTACATACTTAAATCTAATTGCCTAAGCGCTAAAATCAATCTAATACTATCCAATCGAATTGCTAAAATCGGATTTTATCTTAGTTAAAATTTCGTGAAACAGGCCCCAGTACTGGTAATTTTAATGTTAAATTGATGCCATTTGTTAGCATTTAAGACTTTTTTAAAACTTTCTAATGATCTTAATCTTTGTAACTACAAGAGCCTGGCATCTTACAATCATCTTTTAAAAATATTGAACCGAAGTGACCATCTAGATTTTTTTCTGCACCAACTCTGTTTACCTCCTAATAGTAAATACTTCAGCCTCAAAATTATGAATATTCACCAAAACCTGGCAGAAAATGAAAATTCAAAGCAAACAGCCCCAAAAAATTGTCATGCAAATGGATGGAAGGCTCAATTTCTAAAATTAGACTAAATACAGTGAAATAATTTCAAGCCTTATTCTGACTATGACTGTGCACTTGTACCAAATATAAATAAATAATGACAACTAGAAATCTTACTAACATTAGTAAATTAACTAAACAATAGAAAAGTGAGGAATATAAATCTAGTGTATGGTTAAAACATTTATGTTATTTAATAATATGACATTATAAAATGTCATATTAATATTATTGTGGATCATGAAACAATTAGGATAGTACCCCTTTAACAACACAGCTAATTACAGTCTGTAACATGTATGTAATAGTGATGAGTTGATAATTTTGAAAACTTTAGCAACCATTTTTTTCCACTAACATGGTTAAACACTACCAGTATATATTTTTATTTTAACTCATAAGGTACCAGTCTCAAAATTTGCAAATGATGTCCAATTTCTGATGCTTCTTTGTATCATTATTTAAACTAAAGAAGACCCATAACTTCAAAGCTATTACAAAGCTTGCAGAAAATTAAAGGGCACTCACAACATTATCAATTAAGGGTGTTTCATTTAAATGGCTTAAATAACATTATCATCACAAAAATACAATGACAATGTTATGCTGCATTTGTAACAGTATTGATACACATATTAAAGGGGCTAAACCACTTTGATTTGAGCAAAAATAAAGTATTTCAACTAGTGATGGCCCAAACAAAAAATACCAATAAATTTTAATTTGGAACATAACGCAAAAGTCAGCTTCTTCAGTAATTTTAGCGTTGTGGCTTACTGTGTTAACAGTGAAACACAAAATTAATTAAACTGGCTTTATCTATAGATAGATTGTCAACACACATAACCATAGTAACACATAAAATACAATGAATATGATCGAAATCACAGAGATACAATCATTTCAAGTTTAAGGAAAAATTGCCACACTTAAAACACAAACAAGTCCATTTAACAGTCACTATATTATATTATATAATAGCTAGTTGGTAATGAAAGAAAGGATAAGACAGAAATAAGAAAAATGGTATTTTATAACATCAAACTATCTTAAAATATACTCAATACAATTCATAAAAATAAAATTACACTGATGTAAACTGTAAAAAAAATATATATGAGAAATAAAAACCGAAAAGGTCTGTATTTCAATGAATAATACAGGCTTTCAATTGACTACAAATATCTCTTATATCAAAGAGAATGCAGTTTCTTTAAAAGTTCTTAAAGATCTTAATGTTGTAAATACTAATAAAACGTAAACAATTTTGAACTATGAAAACAATGAAACAAAACAGGATCTGTTTTAATTAGACTGGTGTAAAGGATAGAGCATGCGTAAGGCCATATTCCAACATAACAGCCTTCCGTTTAATTTGGGGTCTTCCCTAAAACTTGGACAGTGATTAATTAAAGATATTTAAAATGGTAAAAGTCTTGTTCCTCTCAAAACAGTATCGTTTACATTGTATTCATTTTGATAGCCTCGCTTGTCACGCAATTAGTTTTTCTGCAATATTCTGCTATGCACTGGCTAATTGGGCATAATAAAATCCTGATTCATGACGTAACGTAATGTTAACATATTTTGGAGCACTGTTTAAAGCGTAATGATAGTGTTACACAGTTAGCTATTGGTTGTTAATCAGACTATTGACCAGTTATAATTTGGAACATAAATTAGCCTCCATTGAAGCAGTTTTAAGTGGGATTAGCTCTAATCAAATGAAACAGTGGAAGGAGTATGGGGTAAGGTAACACTATAAGAACAGTTTAATTTAAGAAATAAGCCTATTAATTAAACAATTGATACTTACATTGTGCTTAAATAAAGTTGTAAAATGATTATTTCTGAAGAAGACACAGAGTTGATTATCTTTAACTGTATGACATAGTTCACATATACCATGATAGGTGAGTTGGGAAGCAGATCGTTCTAAAAACTGTTCAGCTACAAGTGCTACAAACAGACAAACATTCATTTTAAATTATTAAAGTATTATACTAAGCATTTGAGGAAATGTATTACCAGACACAGGGCTCACACTGTTGATCGTCAATTTCACAATTTGCGATAAAATTCTTATTCATTAAAATTTGATTGTGGCGATAACATTTTGCGGTTCTAGCCATTCTTTTTGGTAATTGGCGGAAATAAATCTTAAAAGTGAAAGCCATACACAAGAATAAGAGAAAGAATCTCCAATGAGACTTTATGTGTTTAAAAGGGAGAAAAGTACTTCAGGAATTTTTGTAGGTGAAGCACATGGTACACAAAACCTATCACTTTCAAATTTCCTACAAATCACAATTCACTGCTCCTCCTCAGTCAATTGACTGACAAATACTTCTGTTGTGTGCTTTTAAAAAATAATGACATCACCTATAATTCAAGGGAAGTAACTACATGTACATCTTAAATTGTAAATTAACAGCATTTTTTTCAAATCGCCAGTTAAGTTTTCAGATGTTAAATAAATAATGTTTTGGTAGGTCCAAAAAGTTAGTTTAATATCAGTTTTTTAACCAACATAGGGTGTAACCAATTGCTCGACAATTAATTTGCTGTGACTCACCAAATCTTGTGTGCTATGAAAGTCGACAGAGTAGGCTTTATCAAGAAATAATTATTATCCCAGTACCAAATCCAACATCAAGAAATAATTGACAAATAATTATACTTCTGAATCCCAATATTACATATTTTGGAAGATATGGCTATCCAACACAAAAAGTAAACAGAAACTTTCTTCAAAACAACTAAGATAGCAAAAATGTCTAATATCATGGTTACTATTTGTGTGTTTCTGATAGATTAAATGTTTAAAATATGTATATTTTTATAAATATTTGCTGAAATTATCCAGGATTCAGTTCTTTTGTTTTTAAAAATCACACTGGGACCTTCTTAAAAAAAACATCTCCCCAAAAAAGAGAGACAGAGAAATGAGGTTTAACGTCTACTCAACACAAACAAGGTCATTTTGGGACAAACACGGTTTAATATTATTTCAATAATTCGTCTTTAGCAGTGTGAAGGAACCAGAGGACCCAGAGAAGACCTACAAGGTTTGAGAGACGGCCCTACTCGTCGTATAGAATCGGGGAAACAAAACCCGGCCAGTTGACTTAATGACAGACCTTATGATACAGCGCTAAGCATTTGGCAATCCACCCCCCTCCCGAAAACAAACTAGAATTGCTAAACCAAAGAAAGGTGTGCGAAATCAATAGAAACTAATATAAACTTTACATGGTAATAACTTTATTACAATTGACTGTTTTGTTCAATGCTTTTGTCGTTTATTCTGCCATGCAGTCAGATATATAAATTCAAATAAATATTGAGGAATGACAAGAGATGACAGTATTCTTATTGATAAATTAAAGGGGTATTATAGAAAATTAGATAAAGAGCTGGTAGGTCTCACTATAAGGGGAATATGTTGATAATTTCAGATATCAGCAACTGAATGTTCCTACCCAGCCTCGATCATTATTACTAAAGTTGGTATGATTAAAAAACATAGTTCTATCATCCATTTTTGAGTTTAATCCATGGAATCCACGTCGGCCGTATTTGCCAGTCAAGAGCTAGGGCTATGGAAAAAAAACATAACAAGATCTGACCCAACGGTCATTTTGAACACCGGAAAGAGAACCTTTTTTTTTTCAAAACCCAATTTTAAATTTTCATGTAAATATATGTCTAATTAATAGTTTACATAGCATTTCAGGCCTAAAGAAAGTCCTGCAATAGGCAGATGTAACTCTTGTATAATGTATGTTTAAACTAATAATACCTTCTCTGGCATCTTCTTCATTGTCTGAGCTTTTCTGAGTGATGATTTTCTCTACTACCTGATTATAACTCAGTTTACCAATGGCCTGTACACACTTTGAATCTTGAGGATCTACCAACCAACCGTGATATAAAGGAATTTCTAGCAGATCAAAAATAATACATTCTGGAGTATATTCAAAATCGTCCACACTTTAAAAAAAAATGAATAAAATATCAATGTCGATCAAGCTTGGAGAGATAAAAACAAGCAAAACACTCACATAGTTAGGGACGCTCCACAGAAAGGGGGATAACTCCAAAATATGAAAGTAAGAGTTAATGTATAATTTATGGCCACGTATATAATGTTAGGGATTTTGCTAGACAGCAGTGTTTGCTCCTAATCTCCTTCGATTTCTAAAATGGAAGGACCTTTCTCCTTGACACCCCTGCAATTGTTACACAGAACCCCTATTTGTTCGCATTTGTATAACATTATCAATGTTTAGATAATTTGATCACCTTTAACAGATTTTTGAGTCACGCTGTGTAAAGGTTAAAACAACTGTGCAATCAAACCAACGTTTGAAGCAGTTAGAGATGAAAATTTCTATAGTATTTCAACACCAGACCATCAAACTTTCAAGTACACTTTTCAATAACTTACCCATTAAATTTCACATTAACATCAAGTCCAGTTTGAAGTTTACACATAATATTAATACCATCCTGCATATTCTGTTCATAGTTGGCTTCAATATTTTCTGACAGATTCTATAATAAAAATGTGCTGGTCAGGAATAAATGCAACTTTAAGCCATGCTACATGGGTAATTGTAGTGTTAATTATTCTACCATTGAGAGCCCAACAAGGACAGCTGTCTAGTCATTCAGATGGGACAAAAAATGTGCCCGTAAAAGATCCATTTTCAGTTGGAATTCAATATAAGAGTAGGCTTCAGTGCCTGTCTTCGCTGGCCTAGTTCAAAGCAGAACAGTAGGACGTTAAATCCCATTTCATTTCATTTCTTTTACCAGAGGAGGATAAAAATAAAATAACATAAAATGAAGTTTAAACATCCTACTATTGTACTAGGACTGGGCTAATAAAGATGGGCATACAGCGTGCTATGAGGGAATTCTTGCCTGGACAGCAATGCTACAGTCTAATCTTATATCAAATCCCAACTGTCAAGGGTTCTTTTACGAACACGCCTATGTTTGTGTTTTCTGTCCTAACTGTCAAAGGATCTATCACGTGCAAGCGAATTTGTACTCAGGAACTCGGTTTTTCATCCCATCCGAAGGACTATGCATTGTCCCTTGCCAGGTCTTCAGTCCTGCACCACTGTCGAGGGAACCATGCCAGAAAAGTACAATGAACATTCTTGGCCCACCGGGATTGAACACAGGACCTTTGCTCATAGAAGATATGAGCAGATTATTTCAAACCACTAGTACAAACCACTTCTGGTGTACCGGTATAGCTTTATATATCTCAACAAGGCCCTGAACATTTGATTATTGAGGCTCCACAAATGCCAAATCATAAGGTGTGTTAAAAAAGTTTCTTTGTTTGCAGAGTATTAGTAGCTTTTCAAACTATTTTAAATGCAAAGGAATATGTTACTAAAGCACTACCAACTTATTTCAATTTAAGAAAATACCTGAAAGAGCAAAGGATCATTCTCCATAGATTTTAATTGAAGGTGCGTAGCATTACGACCTAAGAAGTATACAGGTTTATGAATTAAGTCATTGACTTAAATAAGGTATGAGGTAAGGGGATGGTTTCTCTCTTATGTTTTAAATCCAAGCGAGTTCAGGTGCAGGCAAGTTATAGTTTTTAGTTTTGTTTTGATATTATGTGTTACTTCTGTAAAGTCCGTTGATATGTATATGTAACTGACTGACTGTTTTTACACATATATACACTTTCAGGAGGGTTTTTGGAAGGCCTACACAAAAAACAAAATGTTTCAACTCACCTTAGGTTTATTTTCAAAGATATAATCTCCTAAATATGTCATAAGTTGTTCACTTGTTATCATTTCAATCATCTGGGGTAATTTTAAACTTCCTTTCAATAACAACACATTCACGATGGCCAGTAATGGACAGGGACCATTTTCATTCTGAGTTATAATGGGCACTTGGTTATTATTAAAATTGATCCATTTTATATAATATGTATTTTGTCCGTTCTCTGATTTCTCGGTCTTCGAACTTTCGACACCACCACTAGCTGTATCACTTTTAACTCCATTTTCAGATTCATCCACTGCCTTTACTGGCGGTAGGTCTGGTGGATTAGCTTGATCAGATGATAGCTTGTCTAGTTTAGGTTGCTTGGCAGAAATGGCGTCTGCATCAGATTGAGCAGTCTCTATATTTATTTGTCCATCAGATTCTTGTTTGGATTCTTCCTTTGTATCTGTTAGCACTAAATTAGAAGAATCATTTAGTTTTTCATCTTTATTTTCTATAGCTGGCGCAGATATATTGCCCACCTCACATGCTGAGCTATCAGTTAGTGCTTCTGATTGTGTATCACTTGCAGAAGCTTCAGTGTCTTTGGTACTTTCAGAAGAGATGGGAGCTACCTGAACTGAATTACTTGCGATATTTGAATTATGTTGGCCACCATTCTCTGCTGAAAGAAAAACAAAATGTGGTAATTACACACTGGATAAGCTTATTGTTTCTGTTAAGACTATTAATTTTCTTTTTGTGTTTTTGCTGCAAATCTTACATCTCAGAATCTAACCATTGGATATTTCTGAAGCATTGACCTACCCCCCCCCCCTCCCCAAGAATGGGTGGTGGATTTGGAATGAATATATTTTCAAAAGGATTTACTCATACAAAATCACTGAATTTTACGAATGAATGCATATGACCTACATTGCTGTAACTCTGTGACTATTTGACTAATTTGTTTTTCTTTGAGTACCTTGAAACATTTACTTTAAATCTGCAATTTAGCATTTTAGAATTTCGAAAATTCGTCGCTGTGATTTCAAGTTGAGACCAACTTGACAACTTTAATAGTTTCACAATTTTCATGAAATTTAGTATGTAAGTTGATCATACTGATGCGACTTGAAAAATGTAGT